>JAUNZM010003201.1:0-15593 GCA_033459285.1 Clamator glandarius
GAGATGGAGATGGAGATGGAGATGGGGATGGGGATGGAGATGGGGATGGGGATGGAGATGGGGATGGAGATGGGGATGGGGATGGAGATGGAGATGGAGATGGAGATGGGGATGGGGATGGAGATGGGGATGGGGATGGAGATGGGGATGGAGATGGAGATGGAGATGGAGATGGGGATGGGGATGGAGATGGGGATGGGGATGGAGATGGGGATGGAGATGGAGATGGAGATGGAGATGGAGATGGGGATGGAGATGGAGATGGGGATGGAGATGGGGATGGAGATGGGGATGGAGATGGAGATGGAGATGGAGATGGGGATGGAGATGGGGATGGAGATGGGGATGGGGATGGAGATGGAGATGGAGATGGGGATGGAGATGGGGATGGAGATGGGGATGGAGATGGAGATGGGGATGGAGATGGGGATGGAGATGGGGATGGGGATGGGGATGGAGATGGGGATGGAGATGGGGATGGGGATGGAGATGGGGATGGAGATGGGGATGGAGATGGAGATGGAGATGGAGATGGGGATGGAGATGGAGGGATGGAGATGGGGATGGGGATGGAGATGGAGATGGAGATGGAGATGGGGATGGAGATGGATGGGATGGAGATGGGGATGGGGATGGAGATGGAGATGGAGATGGGGATGGAGATGGAGATGGAGATGGAGATGGGGATGGAGATGGAGATGGAGATGGAGATGGGGATGGGGATGGAGATGGGGATGGGGATGGAGATGGGGATGGAGATGGGGATGGGGATGGAGATGGAGATGGAGATGGAGATGGGGATGGGGATGGAGATGGGGATGGGGATGGAGATGGGGATGGAGATGGAGATGGAGATGGAGATGGAGATGGGGATGGAGATGGAGATGGGGATGGAGATGGGGATGGGGATGGAGATGGGGATGGATATGGAGATGGAGATGGAGATGGGGATGGGGATGGAGATGGGGATGGGGATGGAGATGGGGATGGAGATGGGGATGGGGATGGGGATGGAGATGGAGATGGAGATGGGGATGGAGATGGAGATGGAGATGGAGATGGGGATGGGGATGGAGATGGGGATGGGGATGGAGATGGAGATGGAGATGGAGATGGAGATGGAGATGGAGATGGGGATGGAGATGGAGATGGGGATGGAGATGGGGATGGAGATGGAGATGGAGATGGAGATGGAGATGGGGATGGAGATGGAGATGGAGATGGAGATGGAGATGGGGATGGAGATGGAGATGGGGATGGAGATGGAGATGGGGATGGGGATGGAGATGGAGATGGAGATGGACATTGAGATGGGGATGGAGATGGGGATGGAGATGGAGATGGAGATGGAGATGGAGATGGAGATGGGGATGGGGATGGAGATGGGGATGGAGATGGAGATGGAGATGGGGATGGAGATGGAGATGGAGATGGAGATGGAGATGGGGATGGAGATGGAGATGGGGATGGGGATGGAGATGGAGATGGAGATGGACATTGAGATGGGGATGGAGATGGAGATGGAGATGGGGATGGGGATGGAGATGGGGATGGAGATGGAGATGGGGATGGAGATGGGATGGAGATGGAGATGGGATGGAGATGGAGATGGAGATGGAGATGGGGATGGAGATGGAGATGGAGATGGGGATGGGGATGGAGATGGAGATGGGGATGGAGATGGGGATGGGGATGGGGATGGGGATGGAGATGGGGATGGAGGTGGGGTTGGAGATGGAGATGGGGATGGAGACGGAGATGGGGTTGGAGATGGAGATGGAGATGGGGATGGAGATGGAGATGGAGATGGGGATGGGGATGGGGATGGAGATGGGGATGGAGATGGAGATGGAGATGGAGATGGAGATGGAGATGGAGATGGGGATGGGGATGGGGATGGAGATGGGGATGGAGATGGAGATGGAGATGGAGATGGAGATGGGGATGGAGATGGAGATGGGGATGGGGATGGAGATGGGGATGGAGATGGAGATGGGGATGGAGATGGAGATGGAGATGGGGATGGGGATGGAGATGGGGATGGAGATGGGGATGATGGAGATGGAGATGGGGATGGAGATGGAGATGGGGATGATGGAGATGGAGATGGGGATGGAGGTGGAGATGGAGATGGAGATGGAGATGGAGATGGAGATGGGGATGGAGATGGAGATGGGGATGGAGATGGGGATGATGGAGATGGAGATGGGGATGGAGGTGGAGATGGAGATGGAGATGGAGGTGGAGATGGAGATGGAGATGGAGATGGGGATGGAGATGGAGATGGGGATGGAGATGGAGATGGAGATGGAGATGGAGATGGGGATGGGGATGGGGATGGGGATGGAGATGGAGATGGGGATGGAGATGGAGATGGAGATGGGGATGGAGATGGGGATGGAGATGGAGATGGAGATGGAGATGGAGATGGGGATGGAGATGGGGATGGGGATGGAGATGGAGATGGAGATGGGGATGGAGATGGGGATGGAGATGGAGATGGAGATGGAGATGGAGATGGGGATGGGGATGGGGATGGAGATGGAGATGGAGATGGGGATGGAGATGGGGATGGAGATGGGGATGGAGATGGGGATGGGGATGGAGATGGGGATGGGGATGGAGATGGAGATGGAGATGGAGATGGAGATGGAGATGGGGATGGAGATGGAGATGGGGATGGGGATGGGGATGGAGATGGAGATGGAGATGGAGATGGGGATGGAGATGGAGATGGGGATGGAGATGGAGATGGAGATGGAGATGGAGATGGAGATGGAGATGGAGATGGGGATGGGGATGGGGATGGAGATGGAGATGGGGATGGGGATGGGGATGGAGATGGAGATGGAGATGGAGATGGAGATGGGGATGGAGATGGAGATGGAGATGGGGATGGAGATGGAGATGGAGATGGAGATGGAGATGGGGATGGAGATGGGGATGGGGATGGAGATGGAGATGGAGATGGGGATGATGGAGATGGAGATGGGACTGGGGACGATGGAGATGGGGATGGAGATGGGGATTATGGAGATGAGCTGAGCCCCGGGACCTGTGGGGGTTGATCTTGGTCCTCACGCTGCCCTTTCCCCCGCAGATTTGGGGGCGAGGAGCCCCCCGAGGAGAACCGGGTGCACTTGGGCAACGCCATCATGTCCTTCTACGCCGCCCTCATCGACCTCCTGGGCCGCTGCGCCCCCGAGATGCACGTAAGGGGGGTCCTGGGGTGTTGGCGACGGGGACGGCGGCGGGGGGGGGGTGTCAGGATAGAGGTGACCCCCTCTTGTCCCCCCCCCATCCCAGTTGATCCAGGCGGGGAAGGGGGAGGCGCTGCGGATCCGAGCAATCCTGCGCTCCCTCGTGCCCCTCGACGACCTGGTGGGAATCATCAGCCTCCCCCTGCAGCTGCCCGCGCTGGGAAAAGGTGGGACTGGGGGGCACTGGGGGCGCTGGGACGGGGGGCACTGGGGTGCTGGGGGCACTGGGGTGCTGGGAGCACTGGGAGCACTGGGACAGGGGGCACTGGGGCGCTGGGGGCACTGGGGTGCTGGGAGCACTGGGGGCACTGGGACAGGGGGCACTGGGGTGCTGGGGGCACTGGGATGGGGGGCACTGGGAGTACTGGGACGGGGGGCACTGGGGCACTGGGACGGGGGGCACTGGGGCGCTGGGAGCACTGGGACGGGGGGCACTGGGAGGCACTGGGGGCACAGGGATGGAAGGATTGGGATGGGGTCATCTGGAATGGGAAGACGGGAATGGGAGCTGCAGGAGGAGCTGCAGGTGGAGCTGCAGGAGGAGCTGCAGGAGGTGGAGCTGCAGGTGGAGCTGCAGGAGGAGCTGCAGGAGGAGCTGCAGGTGGAGCTGCAGGAGGAGCTGCAGGTGGAGCTGCAGGAGGAGCTGCAGGTGGAGCTGCAGGAGGAGCTGCAGGAGGAGCTGCAGGAGGAGCTGCAGGAGGAGCTGCAGGGGGAGCTGCAGGAGGAGCTGCAGGAGGAGCTGCAGGAGGAGCTGCAGGAGGAGCTGCAGGTGGAGCTGCAGGAGGAGCTGCAGGAGGAGCTGCAGGAGGAGCTGCAGGAGGAGCTGCAGGTGGAGCTGCAGGAGGAGCTGCAGGGGGAGCTGCAGGTGGAGCTGCAGGTGGAGCTGCAGGAGGAGCTGCAGGGGGAGCTGCAGGAGGAGCTGCAGGGGGAGCTGCAGGAGGAGCTGCAGGTGGAGCTGCAGGAGGAGCTGCAGGAGGAGCTGCAGGTGGAGCTGCAGGAGGAGCTGCAGGAGGAGCTGCAGGTGGAGCTGCAGGTGGAGCTGCAGGAGGAGCTGCAGGGGGAGCTGCAGGAGGAGCTGCAGGGGGAGCTGCAGGAGGAGCTGCAGGTGGAGCTGCAGGAGGAGCTGCAGGTGGAGCTGCAGGAGGAGCTGCAGGAGGAGCTGCAGGAGGAGCTGCAGGAGGAGCTGCAGGGGGAGCTGCAGGTGGAGCTGCAGGAGGAGCTGCAGGAGGAGCTGCAGGAGGAGCTGCAGGAGGAGCTGCAGGAGGAGCTGCAGGTGGAGCTGCAGGAGGAGCTGCAGGAGGAGCTGCAGGTGGAGCTGCAGGAGGAGCTGCAGGGGGAGCTGCAGGTGGAGCTGCAGGAGGAGCTGCAGGTGGAGCTGCAGGTGGAGCTGCAGGGGGAGCTGCAGGTGGAGCTGCAGGGGGAGCTGCAGGAGGAGCTGCAGGAGGAGCTGCAGGTGGAGCTGCAGGTGGAGCTGCAGGGGGAGCTGCAGGGGGAGCTGCAGGAGGAGCTGCAGGAGGAGCTGCAGGAGGAGCTGCAGGAGGAGCTGCAGGTGGAGCTGCAGGTGGAGCTGCAGGAGGAGCTGCAGGAGGAGCTGCAGGGGGAGCTGCAGGTGGAGCTGCAGGAGGAGCTGCAGGAGGAGCTGCAGGAGGAGCTGCAGGGGGAGCTGCAGGGGGAGCTGCAGGAGGAGCTGCAGGTGGAGCTGCAGGTGGAGCTGCAGGTGGAGCTGCAGGTGGAGCTGCAGGTGGAGCTGCAGGAGGAGCTGCAGGAGGAGCTGCAGGAGGTGGAGCTGCAGGTGGAGCTGCAGGAGGAGCTGCAGGTGGAGCTGCAGGAGGAGCTGCAGGTGGAGCTGCAGGTGGAGCTGCAGGTGGAGCTGCAGGAGGAGCTGCAGGAGGAGCTGCAGGAGGAGCTGCAGGAGGTGGAGCTGCAGGTGGAGCTGCAGGAGGAGCTGCAGGTGGAGCTGCAGGAGGAGCTGCAGGAGGAGCTGCAGGAGGAGCTGCAGGAGGAGCTGCAGGTGGAGCTGCAGGTGGAGCTGCAGGGGGAGCTGCAGGGGGAGCTGCAGGAGGAGCTGCAGGAGGAGCTGCAGGGGGAGCTGCAGGTGGAGCTGCAGGAGGAGCTGCAGGTGGAGCTGCAGGTGGAGCTGCAGGAGGAGCTGCAGGTGGAGCTGCAGGAGGAGCTGCAGGAGGAGCTGCAGGAGGAGCTGCAGGAGGAGCTGCAGGAGGAGCTGCAGGGGGAGCTGCAGGTGGAGCTGCAGGAGGAGCTGCAGGAGGAGCTGCAGGAGGAGCTGCAGGGGGAGCTGCAGGTGGAGCTGCAGGAGGAGCTGCAGGAGGAGCTGCAGGTGGAGCTGCAGGTGGAGCTGCAGGAGGAGCTGCAGGAGGAGCTGCAGGAGGAGCTGCAGGAGGAGCTGCAGGAGGAGCTGCAGGTGGAGCTGCAGGAGGAGCTGCAGGAGGAGCTGCAGGAGGAGCTGCAGGAGGAGCTGCAGGTGGAGCTGCAGGTGGAGCTGCAGGAGGTGGAGCTGCAGGAGGAGCTGCAGGTGGAGCTGCAGGGGGAGCTGCAGGAGGAGCTGCAGGGGGAGCTGCAGGAGGAGCTGCAGGTGGAGCTGCAGGTGGAGCTGCAGGAGGAGCTGCAGGTGGAGCTGCAGGAGGAGCTGCAGGAGGAGCTGCAGGTGGAGCTGCAGGTGGAGCTGCAGGTGGAGCTGCAGGAGGAGCTGCAGGAGGAGCTGCAGGTGGAGCTGCAGGAGGAGCTGCAGGAGGAGCTGCAGGTGGAGCTGCAGGTGGAGCTGCAGGAGGAGCTGCAGGGGGAGCTGCAGGAGGAGCTGCAGGAGGAGCTGCAGGAGGAGCTGCAGGAGGAGCTGCAGGTGGAGCTGCAGGTGGAGCTGCAGGAGGAGCTGCAGGAGGAGCTGCAGGGGGAGCTGCAGGTGGAGCTGCAGGTGGAGCTGCAGGAGGAGCTGCAGGGGGAGCTGCAGGAGGAGCTGCAGGAGGAGCTGCAGGAGGAGCTGCAGGAGGAGCTGCAGGAGGTGGAGCTGCAGGGGGAGCTGCAGGAGGAGCTGCAGGAGGAGCTGCAGGTGGAGCTGCAGGAGGAGCTGCAGGAGGAGCTGCAGGAGGAGCTGCAGGAGGAGCTGCAGGAGGAGCTGCAGGTGGAGCTGCAGGTGGAGCTGCAGGAGGAGCTGCAGGAGGAGCTGCAGGTGGAGCTGCAGGAGGAGCTGCAGGTGGAGCTGCAGGTGGAGCTGCAGGAGGAGCTGCAGGAGGAGCTGCAGGTGGAGCTGCAGGAGGAGCTGCAGGTGGAGCTGCAGGTGGAGCTGCAGGAGGAGCTGCAGGAGGAGCTGCAGGTGGAGCTGCAGGTGGAGCTGCAGGAGGAGCTGCAGGTGGAGCTGCAGGAGGAGCTGCAGGTGGAGCTGCAGGTGGAGCTGCAGGAGGAGCTGCAGGGGGAGCTGCAGGGGGAGCTGCAGGAGGAGCTGCAGGAGGAGCTGCAGGGGGAGCTGCAGGAGGAGCTGCAGGTGGAGCTGCAGGAGGAGCTGCAGGAGGAGCTGCAGGGGGAGCTGCAGGTGGAGCTGCAGGGGGAGCTGCAGGAGGAGCTGCAGGAGGAGCTGCAGGGGGAGCTGCAGGTGGAGCTGCAGGTGGAGCTGCAGGAGGAGCTGCAGGGGGAGCTGCAGGGGGAGCTGCAGGGGGAGCTGCAGGAGGAGCTGCAGGAGGAGCTGCAGGTGGAGCTGCAGGAGGAGCTGCAGGAGGGGGAGCTGCAGGGGGAGCTGCAGGAGGAGCTGCAGGTGGAGCTGCAGGAGGAGCTGCAGGGGGAGCTGCAGGAGGAGCTGCAGGAGGGGGAGCTGCAGGGGGAGCTGCAGGAGGAGCTGCAGGTGGAGCTGCAGGAGGAGCTGCAGGAGGAGCTGCAGGTGGAGCTGCAGGAGGAGCTGCAGGTGCAGCTGCAGGTGGAGCTGCAGGAGGAGGAGCTGAAGGGGGTTTGCAGTGGCAGGAGCTGCAGGAGGAGCTGCAAGGGGACTGTCGAGGGGCTCTCGGGGGGCTCTCAGGGGGCTCTCGGGCAGCTCTCGAGGGGCTCTCGGGGGGCTCTCGGGGGGCTCTCGGGCAGCTCTCAGGGGGCTCTCGGGGGGCTCTCGGGGGGCTCTCGGGCAGCTCTCGGGGGGCTCTCGGGCAGCTCTCGGGGGGCTCTCGGGGGGCTCTCGGGCGGCTCTCGGGCAGCTCTCGGGGGGCTCTCGGGGGGCTCTCGGGCAGCTCTCGGGGGGCTCTCGGGGGGCTCTCGGGGGGCTCTCGGGCGGCTCTCGGGCGGCTCTCGGGGGGCTCTCGGGCGGCTCTCGGGCAGCTCTCGGGGGGCTCTCGGGGGGCTCTCGGGGGGCTCTCGGGCGGCTCTCGGGGGGCTCTCGGGCGGCTCTCGGGGGGCTCTCGGGGGGCTCTCGGGCGGCTCTCGGGGGGCTCTCGGGGGGCTCTCGGGGGGCTCTTGGGGGGCTCTCGGGCGGCTCTCGGGCGGCTCTCGGGGGGCTCTCGGGCGGCTCTCGGGGGGCTCTCGGGGGGCTCTCGGGGGGCTCTCGGGCGGCTCTCGGGGGGCTCTCGGGCGGCTCTCGGGGGGCTCTCGGGCGGCTCTCGGGGGGCTCTCGGGCGGCTCTCGGGCGGCTCTCGGGGGGCTCTCGGGGGGCTCTCGGGCGGCTCTCGGGGGGCTCTCGGGGGGCTCTCGGGCGGCTCTCAGGGGGCTCTCGGGGGGCTCTCGGGGGGCTCTCGGGCGGCTCTCGGGGGGCTCTCGGGCGGCTCTCGGGGGGCTCTCGGGGGGCTCTCGGGCGGCTCTTGGGGGGCTCTCGGGCGGCTCTCGGGGGGCTCTCGGGGGGCTCTCGGGGGGCTCTCGGGCGGCTCTCAGGGGGCTCTCGGGGGGCTCTCGGGCGGCTCTCGGGGGGCTCTTGGGCGGCTCTCGGGGGGCTCTCGGGCGGCTCCTGGGCGGCTCTCGGGGGGCTCTCGGGTGGCTCTCGGGGGGCTCTCGGGGGGCTCTCGGGGGGCTCTCGGGCGGCTCTCGGGGGGCTCTTGGGGGGCTCTCGGGCGGCTCTCAGGCGGCTCTTGGGGGGCTCTCGGGGGGCTCTCGGGGGGCTCTCGGGCGGCTCTCAGGGGGCTCTCGGGGGGCTCTCGGGCGGCTCTCAGGCGGCTCTCGGGGGGCTCTCAGGGGGCTCTCGGGGGGCTCTCGGGCAGCTCTCGGGGGGCTCTCGGGGGGCTCTCGGGCAGCTCTCGGGGGGCTCTCGGGGGGCTCTCGGGCGGCTCTCGGGCGGCTCTCGGGGGGCTCTCGGGGGGCTCTCGGGCGGCTCTCGGGGGGCTCTCGGGGGGCTCTCGGGCGGCTCTCAGGGGGCTCTCGGGGGGCTCTTGGGCGGCTCTCGGGCGGCTCTCGGGGGGCTCTCGGGGGGCTCTCAGGCGGCTCTCGGGGGGCTCTCGGGGGGCTCTCGGGCGGCTCCTGGGCGGCTCTTGGGCGGCTCTCAGGGGGCTCTCGGGGGGCTCTCGGGCGGCTCTCGGGGGGCTCTCGGGGGGCTCTCGGGCGGCTCTCGGGGGGCTCTCGGGGGGCTCTGGGGGGCTGTCGGGGTCCCAGCGCGCGACCGGCACGGCTGCCCGGCAGACGGCGGCGTGGTGGAGCCGCGCATGGCCGCCAGCTTCGTGCCGGAGCACAAGGCCCCGATGGTTCTGTTCCTCGACCGCGTCTACGGCGTCGAGAGCCAGAGCCTCCTGCTCCACGTCCTCGAGGTCGGATTCCTCCCCGACATGCGCGCCGCCGCCTCCCTCGACACGGTGAGCGCCCCCCGCACCCCAAAGCCCGCAGGGAACCCCAACAACGTCTGCAGGGAACCCCAAAGCCCGCAGGGAACCCCAACAACGCCTGCAGGGAACCCCAACGTCTCCCCTAAATCTGCCCTACAGATGGGATTTGGGGGTTCCTCAAACCAGTCAGATGGGGATGGAGATGGGGATGGGGATGGAGATGGGGATGGAGATGGAGATGGAGATGGGGATGGAGATGGGGATGGAGATGGAGATGGAGATGGGGATGGAGATGGAGATGGAGATGGAGATGGAGATGGAGATGGAGATGGAGATGGGGATGGAGATGGGGATGGAGATGGAGATGGAGATGGAGATGGAGATGGGGATGGAGATGGGGATGGGGATGGGGATGGGGATGGGGATGGAGATGGGGATGGGGATGGGGATGGGGATGGAGATGGGGATGGAGATGGAGATGGAGATGGAGATGGAGATGGAGATGGAGATGGAGATGGAGATGGAGATGGGGATGGAGATGGGGATGGGGATGGGGATGGAGATGGGGATGGGGATGGGGATGGGGATGGAGATGGGGATGGGGATGGGGATGGGGATGGGGATGGAGATGGGGATGGAGATGGAGATGGAGATGGAGATGGAGATGGAGATGGAGATGGAGATGGAGATGGAGATGGGGATGGAGATGGGGATGGAGATGGAGATGGAGATGGGGATGGAGATGGAGATGGAGATGGAGATGGGGATGGAGATGGAGATGGGGATGGAGATGGGGATGGGGATGGGGATGGAGATGGAGATGCAGATGGAGATGGAGATGGAGATCGGGATGGAGATGGAGATGGAGATGGAGATGGAGATGGGGATGGAGATGGAGATGGAGATGGGGATGGAGATGGGATGGGATGGGATGGGATGGGATGGGATGGGATGGGATGGGATGGGATGAGATGGGATGGAGATGGGGATGGGATGGGATGGGATGGGATGGGATGGGATGGGATGGGGATGGAGATGGAGATGGAGATGGGGATGGGATGGGATGGGATGGAGATGGAGATGGGGATGGAGATGGAGATGGGGATGAGACGGGATGGCGTTGGGGTGACGCCCCGCGGCTCGCTGACCCCCCGCGTCCCCCAGGCGGCCTTCAGCACGACGGAGATGGCGCTGGCGCTGAACCGGTACCTGTGCCAGGCGGTGCTGCCGCTCATCACCAAGTGCGCCCCGCTCTTCGCCGGCACCGAGCACCGAGCCATCATGGTGGACTCCATGCTGCACACCATCTACCGGCTCTCGCGCGGACGCTCCCTCACCAAGGCCCAGCGCGACGTCATCGAGGAGTGTCTCATGGCCCTCTGCCGGTGGGGACCCCCCTGCGCCCCACTTCCCCCGGGACCCCAACATCTCCAGGGAGCCTCCAATGTCCTCATGGAGCCCCCAATGTCCCCACGGAGCCCCCAATGTCCCCACGGAGCCCCAACAACTCCAGGAAACCCTCAATGTCCCCGTAGAACCCAAAAATCTCCGTGGTATCCGCAATATCTCCATGGAACCCCCAACATCTCTGTAGCCCCCCAAGATCTCCAGGGAACCTTCAATGTCCATGTGGACCCCCCCAATATCTCCATGGACGCTCAACATCTCTATGGTCCCCCAAATATCTCCTTAGCCCCCCAACATCTCCCTGGAGCGCCAACATCTCCAGGGAACCTTGAGCATCTCCATAGCCCCCCAAGATCTCCAGGGAACCTTCAGCATCTCCATAGCCCCCCAAGATCTCCAGGGAACTCTCAGCATCTCCATAGCCCCCCAAGATCTCCATAGCCCCCCAAGATCTCCAGGGAACCCTCAGCATCTCCATAGCCCCCCAAGATCTCCAGGGAACCCTCAGCATCCCCATAGCCCCCCAAGATCTCCAGGGAACCTTCAGCATCTCCATAGTCCCCCAAGATCTCCAGGGAACCCTCAGCATCTCCATAGCCCCCCAAGATCTCCAGGGAACCTTCAGCATCTCCATAGCCCCCCAAGATCTCCAGGGAACCTTCAGCATCTCCATAGCCCCCCAAGATCTCCAGGGAACCTTCAGCATCTCCATAGCCCCCCAAGATCTCCAGGGAACCTTCAGCATCTCCATAGCCCCCCAAGATCTCCAGGGAACCTTCAGCATCCCCATAGCCCCCCAAGATCTCCAGGGAACCCTCAGCGTCTCCATAGCCCCCCGGGATCTCCAGGGAACCCTCAGCATCTCCATAGCCCCCCAAGATCTCCAGGGAACCTTCAGCATCTCCATAGCCCCCCAAGATCTCCAGGGAACTCTCAGCATCTCCAGAGCCCCCCAAGATCCCCATAGCCCCCCAAGATCTCCAGGGAACCTTCAGCATCTCCATAGCCCCCCAAGATCTCCAGGGAACCTTCAGCATCTCCATAGTCCCCCAAGATCTCCAGGGAACCCTCAGCATCTCCATAGCCCCCCAAGATCTCCAGGGAACCTTCAGCATCTCCATAGCCCCCCAAGATCTCCAGGGAACCCTCAGCGTCTCCATAGCCCCCCAGGATCTCCAGGGAACCCTCAGCATCTCCATAGTCCCCCAAGATCTCCAGGGAACTCTCAGCATCTCCAGAGCCCCCCAAGATCTCCATAGCCCCCCAAGATCTCCAGGGAACCCTCAGCATCTCCATAGCCCCCCAAGATCTCCAGGGAACCCTCAGCGTCTCCATAGCCCCCCAAGATCTCCAGGGAACCCTCAGCATCTCCATAGCCCCCCAAGATCTCCATAGCCCCCCAGGATCTCCAGGGAACCCTCAGCGTCTCCATAGCCCCCCAAGATCTCCAGGGAACCTTCAGCATCTCCATAGCCCCCCAAGATCTCCAGGGAACCTTCAGCATCTCCATAGCCCCCCAAGATCTCCAGGGAACCTTCAGCATCTCCATAGTCCCCCAAGATCTCCAGGGAACCCTCAGCGTCTCCATAGCCCCCCAAGATCTCCAGGGAACCCTCAGCATCTCCATAGCCCCCCAGGATCTCCATAGCCCCCCAGGATCTCCAGGGAACCTTCAGCATCTCCATAGCCCCCCAAGATCTCCAGGGAACCCTCAGCATCTCCATAGCCCCCCAGGATCTCCATAGCCCCCCAAGATCTCCAGGGAACCTTCAGCATCTCCTTAGCCCCCCAAGATCTCCAGGGAACCCTCAGCATCTCCATAGCCCCTCAACATCTCTATGAAGCCCCAACATCTCCAGGGAACCTTCAGCACCTCCACAGTCCCCCAACGTCCCCATGGAACCCCCAAGGTCCCCCTGGAACCCCCACGACCCCCGTGTCCCCCTCCTGAGCTCCCCCTTTCCCCCCTCCCCAGGTACATCCGCCCCTCGATGCTCCAGCACCTCCTGCGCCGCTTGGTCTTCGACGTCCCCATCCTCAACGAGTTCGCCAAGATGCCCCTCAAGGTGGGACGGGGGGAGACCCCGAGGGTGGGGGGAGAAGAGCCGGAGGGGTGGGAGGTGACGACGTCCCCCCCGCAGCTGCTAACGAACCACTACGAGCGGTGCTGGAAGTACTACTGCCTGCCGAGCGGGTGGCCCAACCAGGGCGTGAGCTCCGAGGAGGAGCTGCACCTGACGAGAAAGCTCTTCTGGGGCATCTTCGAGTCCCTCGCACACAAGGTGAGGGGTGGGGTGGGGTGGGATGGAGATGGGGATGGAGATGGGGATGGAGATGGAGATGGGGATGGGGATGGAGATGGAGATGGAGATGGAGATGGAGATGGAGATGGGGATGGAGATGGGGATGGAGATGGGGATGGGGATGGGGATGGGGATGGAGATGGGGATGGGGATGGAGATGGAGATGGGGATGGGGATGGGGATGGAGATGGGGATGGAGATGGGGATGGAGGTGGGGTTGGAGATGGAGATGGGGATGGAGATGGAGATGGGGATGGGATGGGGATGGGGATGGGGATGGGGATGGAGATGGGGATGGAGATGGAGATGGGGATGGAGATGGGGATGGAGATGGGGATGGAGATGGAGATGGGGATGGAGATGGGATGGGGATGGAGATGGAGATGGAGATGGGGATGGAGATGGGGATGGAGATGGAGATGGAGATGGAGATGGAGATGGGATGGAGATGGGGATGGAGATGGAGATGAGATGGATGGAGATGGAGATGGAGATGGAGATGGAGATGGAGATGGAGATGGAGATGGAGATGGAGATGGGGATGGAGATGGGGATGGAGATGGGGATGGAGATGGAGATGGGGATGGAGATGGGGATGGAGATGGAGATGGAGATGGGATGGGGATGGAGATGGGGATGGGGATGGAGATGGAGATGGAGATGGAGATGGGGATGGAGATGGGGATGGAGATGGAGATGGAGATGGAGATGGAGATGGGGATGGGGATGGAGATGGGATGGAGATGGAGATGGAGATGGAGATGGAGATGGAGATGGGGATGGGGATGGGGATGGAGATGGAGATGGAGATGGAGATGGAGATGGGGATGGAGATGGGGATGGAGATGGAGATGGGGATGGAGATGGGATGGGGATGGAGATGGAGATGGAGATGGAGATGGGGATGGAGATGGGGATGGAGATGGAGATGGATGGAGATGGAGATGGAGATGGGGATGAGATGGGGATGGAGATGGGATGGAGATGGAGATGGAGATGGAGATGGAGATGGAGATGGAGATGGAGATGGGGATGGAGATGGAGATGGGGATGGAGATGGAGATGGACATGGGATGGAGATGGAGATGGAGATGGGGATGGATGGAGATGGGGATGGAGATGGAGATGGAGATGGAGATGGAGATGGAGATGGGATGGAGATGGAGATGGGGATGGAGATGGAGATGAGATGGAGATGGAGATGGGGATGGAGATGGAGATGGGGATGGGGATGGAGATGGAGATGGAGATGGGGATGGGGATGGGGATGGAGATGGAGATGGAGATGGGGATGGGATGGAGATGAAGATGGAGATGGAGATGGGATGGAGATGGAGATGGAGATGGGGATGGAGATGGAGATGGGAGATGGGGATGGGGATGGGGATGGAGATGGGGATGGAGATGGAGATGGAGATGGAGATGGAGATGGAGATGGAGATGGGGATGGAGATGGAGATGGAGATGGGGATGGAGATGGAGATGGAGATGGAGATGGGGATGGGGATGGAGATGGGGATGGGGATGGAGATGGAGATGGAGATGGAGATGGGGATGGAGATGGAGATGGAGATGGAGATGGGGATGGGATGGGGGATGGAGATGGGATGGAGATGGAGATGGAGATGGAGATGGAGATGGAGATGGAGATGGAGATGGAGATGGGGATGGATTGGAGATGGAGATGGAGATGGAGATGGAGATGGAGATGGAGATGGGATGGGGATGGGATGGAGATGGAGATGGAGATGGGGATGGGGATGGAGATGGAGATGGAGATGGAGATGGGGATGGAGATGGAGATGGGGATGGAGATGGAGATGGGATGGAGATGGAGATGGGATGGAGATGGAGATGGAGATGGAGATGGAGATGGAGATGGAGATGGGAGATGGAGATGGAGATGGAGATGGAGATGAGATGGAGATGGGATGGAGATGGAGATGGATGGAGATGGAGATGGAGATGGAGATGGGGATGGAGATGGAGATGGAGATGAGATGGAGATGGGGATGGAGATGGAGATGGAGATGGATGGAGATGGAGATGTGGGATGGAGATGGAGATGGAGATGGGGATGGAGATGGAGATGGAGATGGAGATGGAGATGAGTGGAGATGGAGATGGAGATGGAGATGGAGATGGGGATGGAGATGGGATGGAGATGGAGATGGAGATGAGATGGGGATGGAGATGGAGATGGAGATGGATGGGATGGAGAGATGGAGATGGGATGGAGAGGAGATGGAGATGGAGATGGAGATGGAGATGGAATGGAGATGGAGATGGGATGGGAGATGGGATGGAGATGGAGATGGGGATGGAGATGGAGATGGAGATGGAGATGGAGATGGAGATGGAGATGGGGATGGAGATGGGATGGGATGGGATGGAGATGGGGATGGAGATGGGGATGGAGATGGAGATGGAGATGGAGATGGAGATGGAGATGGAGATGGAGATGGGATGGAGATGGGTGATGGGGATGGAGATGGGGATGGAGATGGGATGGAGATGGGGATGGAGATGGGATGGAGATGGAGATGGAGATGGAGATGGAGATGGGGATGGAGATGGGGATGGGGATGGGGATGGGATGGGGATGGAGATGGGGATGGAGATGGAGATGGAGATGGAGATGAGAGATGGAGATGGGAGATGGAGATGGGGATGGGGATGGGGATGGGGATGGGAGATGGGGATGGAGATGGGATGGGAGATGGAGATGGAGATGGAGATGGAGATGGAGAGATGGGATGGGGATGGAGATGGGGATGGAGATGGAGATGGGGATGGAGGATGGAGATGGGGATGGAGATGGAGATGGGGATGGAGATGGGGATGGCACTGGGATGGACTGGGATGGACTGGGATGAACTGGATGGACTGGG
>JAUNZM010003202.1:0-10887 GCA_033459285.1 Clamator glandarius
CTTCTAATAGACCCCAGACCCTTCTAGAGGCCCCCAGGACCCTTCTAAAAGCACCCAGACCCTTCTAGAGCCTCCACGGACCATTCTAAAAGCCCCCGGACCCTTCTAGAGCCCCCCAGGCCCCTCTAAAAGCCCCCAGACCCTTCTACAGCCCCACAAGACCCTTCTAAAAGCCCCCAGACCCTTCTAGAGCCACCCAGTACCCTTCTGAAATCACCCAGACCCTTCTAGAGGCTCCCAGGGCCCTTCTGAAAGCACCCAGACCATTCTAGAGACCCGCAGGACCCTTCTAAAAGCACCCAGACCCTTCTAGACCATCCCCGGATCCTTCTAAAATTCTCCAGACATTTGTAGAGCCCCCCAGGACCCTTCTAAAAGCACCCAGACCCTTCTAGACCATCCCCGGATCCTTCTAAAACCACCCAGACCCATCTGGATCCTCCCAGGACCTATCTAAAAGCCCCCAGTCCTTCTAGATGAACCCAGGACCCTTCTAAAAGCCCCCAGACCCTTCTAGAGCCCCCCAGGACACTTCTGAAAGCACCCAGACCCTTATAGAGCCCCCCAGGACCCTTCTAAATGCACCCAGACCCATCTAGAGCCCCCCAGGACTCTTCTAATAGACTCCAGACCCTTCTAGAGGCCCGAAGGACCCTTCTGAATGCCCCCAGACCCTTCTAGAGCCCCCTAGGACCCTTTTATAAAGCCTCCAGACCCTTCTAGATGCCCCCAGGACCCTTCTAAAAGCCCCCAGACTCTTCTAGAGACACCCAGGACCCTTCTAAAAGAACCCAGACACTTCTAGCGCCCTCAGGACCCTTCTAAAAGCCCCCAGACCCTTCTAGAGCCCCCCAGGACCCTTCTAAAAGCACCCAGACCCTTCTAGAGGCACCCAGGACCCTTCTAAAAGCACCCAGACCCTTCTAGAGCACCCCAGGACCCTTTTAAAATCCCTCAGACACTTCTAGAGGCCCACAGGACCCTTCTAAAAGCCATCAGAGTCTTCGAGATGCCCCTGGGACCCTTCTAAAAGACCTCACACCCTTCTAGAGCCACCCAGGACCCTTCTAAAAGAACCCAGACCCTTCTAGAGACCCGCAGGACCCTTCTAAAAGCCCTCAGACCCTTCTAGCGTCTCCCAGGACCCTTCTAAAAGATCCCAGACCCTTCTAGAGCACCCCAGGACCCTTCTAAAAACACCCAGACCCTTCTAGAGCCCCCTAGGACCCTTCTCAAAGACCCCAGAGCCTTCTAGAGTCCTCCAGGGCCCTTCTAAAAGACCCCAGACCCTTCAAGAGACACGCAGGACCCTTCTAAAAGCCCCCAGACCCTTCTAGAGCTCCTCAGGACCCTTCTAAAATCCCCCAGACCCTTCTAGAAGACCCCAGGGCTCCTCTAATGGTCCCCAGACCCTTCTAGATCCACCAAGGACCCTTCTAAAAGCACCCAGAGCCTTCTAGACCCTCCCCGGATCCTTCTAATAGCCCCCAGACCCTTCTAGAGGCCCCCAGGACCCTTCTAAAAGCACCCAGACCCTTCTAGAGACTCCACGGACCATTCTAAAAGCCCCCGGACCCTTCTAGAGCCCCCCAGGCTCCTCTAAAAGCCCCCAGACCCTTCTACAGCCCCCAAGACCCTTCTAAAAGCCCCCAGACCCTTCTAGAGCCACCCAGTACCCTTCTGAAAGCACCCAGACCCTTCTAGAATCTCCCAGGGCCCGTCTGAAAGCACCCAGACCATTCTAGAGCCCCGCAGGACCCTTCTAAAAGCACCCAGACCCTTCTAGACCATCCCCGGATCCTTCTAAAATCCTCCAGACATTTGTAGAGCCCCCCAGGACCCTTCTAAAAGCACCCAGACCCTTCTAGACCATCCCCGGATCCTTCTAAAACCACCCAGACCCATCTGGATCCTCCCAGGACCTTTCTAAAAGCCCCCAGACCCTTCTAGATGAACCCAGGACCCTTCTAAAAGCCCCCAGACCCTTCTAGAGCCCCCCAGGACACTTCTGAAAGCACCCAGACCCTTCTAGAGCCCCCCAGGACCCTTCTAAATGCACCCAGACCCATCTAGAGCCCCCCAGGACTCTTCTAATAGACTCCAGACCCTTCTAGAGGCCCGAAGGACCCTTCTGAATGTCCCCAGACCCTTCTAAAGCCCCCTAGGACCCTTCTATAAAGCCTCCAGACCCTTCTAGAGGCCCCCAGGACCCTTCTAAAAGCCCCCAGACCTTTCTAGAGACACCCAGTACACTTCTAAAAGCACCCAGACACTTCTAGCGCCCTCAGGACACTTCTATTAGCACCCAGACATTTCTAGAGCTCCCCAGGACCCTTCTAAAAGCCCCCAGACCCTTCTAGAGGCACCCAGGACCCTTCTAAAAGCACCCAGACCCTTCTAGAGCACCACAGGACCCTTCTAAAAGCCACCAGACCCTTCTAGACCCTCCCCGAATCCTTCTAAGAGCAACCAGACCCTTCTAGAGCCTCCCAGGACCCTTTTAAAATCCCTCAGACACTTCTAGAGGCCCACAGGACCCTTCTAAAAGCCATCAGAGTCTTCGAGATGCCCCCAGGACCCTTCTAAAAGACCTCACACCCTTCTAGAGCCACCCAGGACCCTTCTAAAAGAACCCAGACCCTTCTAGAGACCCGCAGGACCCTTCTAAAAGCACTCAGACCCTTCTAGAGTCTCCAAGGACCCTTCTAAACGCCCCCAGACCCTTCTAGAGCTCCCCAGTACCTATCTAAACTCCAACAGACACATCTAGAGCCCCACCGGACCCTTCTAAATGTCCCCAGACCCATCTAGAGCCCCCCAGGACTCTTCTAAAAGCATCCAGACCCTTCTAGAGGCCCCCAGGACCCTTCTGAATGCGCCCAGACCCTTCTAGAGGCCCCCAGAACTCTTCTAAAAGCCTCCAGACCCTTCTAGAGGCCCCCAGGACCCTTCTAAAAGACCCCAGACCCTTCTAGAGCTCCCCAGGACCCTTTCAAAAGCACCCAGACCCTTCTAGAGCCCCCCAGGGCCCTTCTAAAAGCACACAGACCCTTCTAGGGCCCCACAGGACCCTTCTAAATGCCCCCAGACTCTTCTAGACCCTCCCCGAATCCTTTTAAAAGCACCCAGACCATTCCAGAGCCTCCCAGGACCCTTCTAAAATCCCTCAGACACTTCTAGAGGCCCCCATGACCCTTCTAAAAGTTCCCAGAGTCTTCTAGATGCCCCCAGGACCCTTCTAAAAGCAATCACACCCTTCTAGAGCACCCCAGGACCCTTCTAAAAGCCCCCAGACCCTTCTAGAGCCCCCAGGACCCTTCTAAAAGCCCCCAGACCCTTCTAGAGCTCCCCAGGACCCTTCTAAAAGCCCCCAGACCCTTCTAGAGACCCTCAGGACCCTTCTAAATGCCCCCAGACCCTTCTAGAGTCTCCCAGGACCCTTCTAAACGCCCCCAGACCCTTCTAGAGCTCCTCAGGACCCTTCTAAAATACCCCAGACCCTTCTAGAGGCCCCAAGGGCTCCTCTAGTGGTCCCCACACCCTTCAAGAGCCCCCAAGGACCATTCTAAAAGCCCCCAGACCCTTCTAGAGCCTCCCCGGATACTTCTAAAAGCCCATAGACCCTTCTAGATGCCCCCAGGACCATTCTAAATGCCTCCAGACATTTGTAGAGCCCCCCAGGGCCCTTCTAATCGCCGCCAGACCCTTCTAGATCCTCCCCGTATCCTTCTAAATGCCTCCAGACCCTTCGAGAGGACCCCAGGACCCTTCTAAAAGCCGCCAGACCCTTCTAGAGCCTCCCCGGATCCTTTTAAAGGCCCATAGACCCTTCTAGATGCCCCCAGGACCATTCTAAAACCCTCCAGACATTTGTAGAGCCCCCCAGGACCCTTCTAAACGCCCCCAGACCCTTCTAGAACCTCCCCGGATCCTTCTAAAAGTACCCAGACCCATCTGGATCCTCCCAGGACCCTTCTAAAAGACCCCAGACCCTTCTAGATGCCCCAAGAACCCTTCTAATAGCCCCCACACCCTTCTAGAGCCCCTCAGGACCCTTCTGAAAAGCCCCAGACCCTTCTAGAGCACCCCAGGACCCTTCTAAAGGCACCCAGACCATTCTAGAGGCCCCCAGGATCCTTCTAATATCCCCCAGACCCTTCTAGAGCCCCCCAGGACCCTTCTAAATGCCCCCAGACCCTTCTAGATCCGCCCAGGACCCTTCTAAAAGCCCCCAGACCCTTCTAGATATTCCACGTATCCTTCTAAAAGCCCCCAGACCCTTCTAGAGCCCCCCAGGACTCTTCTAAAAGCCCCCAGACCCTTCTAGAGAAGCCCAGGGCCCCTCTAAAAGCACTCAGACCCCTCTAGAGCTCCCCAGGACCCTTCTAAAACCCCCAGACCCTTCTAGAGGAACCTAGGGCCCCTCTAATGGTCCCCAGACCCTTCTAGAGCCCCCAAGGACCCTTCTAAAAGCCCCCAGACCCTTCTAGAGACCGGCAGGACCCTTCTAAAAGACCCCAGACCCTTGTAGACCATCCCTGGATCCTTCTAATAGCCCCCAGACCCTTCTAGAGCCCCCCAGGACCCTTCTAAAAGCCCCCAGACCCTTTTAGACCCTCCCCGGATCCTTCTAAAAGCACCCAGACCCTTCTAGAGCCTCCCAGGACCCTTAAAAAATCCCTCAGACCCTTCTAGAGCCCCCCAGGACCCTTATAAAAGCCCCCAGAGACTTCTAGATGCCCCCAGGACCCTTCTAAATGCACCCAGACCCTTCTAGAGTCTCCCAGGACCCTTCTAAACGCCCCCAGACCCTTCTAGAGCTCCTCAGGACCCTTCTAAAATACCTCAGACCCTTCTAGAGGCCCCAAGGGCTCCTCTAGTGGTCCCCACACCCTTCTAGAGCCCCCAAGGACCCTTCTAAAAGCCCCCAGACCCTTCTAGAGACACGCAGGACTCTTCTAAAAGACCCCAGACCCTTCTAGAGCCTCCCAGGACCTTTCTAAAAGCCCCCAGACAATTCTAGAGGAACCTAGGGCCCCTCTAATGGTCCCCAGACCCTTCTAGAGCCCCCAAGGACCCTTCTAAAATCACCCAGACCCTTCTAGAGGCTCCCAGTGGCCCTCTAATGGTCCCCAGACCCTTCTAGAGCCTCCAAGGACCCTTCTAAAAGCCGCCAGACCCTTCCATAGCCAACTAGGACCATTCTAAAAGCACCCAGACCCTTCTAGAGGCCGCCAGGACCCTTCTACAAGCCCCCAGACCCTTCTAGAGCCCCCCAGGACCCTTCTAAATGCCCCCAGACCCTTATAGAGCCCCCCAGGACCCTTCTAAAAGCATCCAGACTATTCTAGAGGACCGCAGGACCCTTCTAAAATCCCCCAGACCCTTCTAGATCCTCCCCGTATCCTTCTAAATGCCCCCAGACCCTTCTAGAGGACCCCAGGACCCTTCTAAAAGCCGCCAGACCCTTCTAGAGCCTCCCCGGATACTTCTAAAGGCCCATAGACCCTTCTAGATGCCCCCAGGACCATTCTAAAACCCTCCAGACATTTGTAGAGCCCCCCAGGACCCTTCTAAACGCCCCCAGACCCTTCTAGAACCTCCCGGGATCCTTCTAAAAGTACCCAGACCCATCTGGATCCTCCCAGGACCCTTCTAAAAGACTCCAGACCCTTCTAGAGGCCCCAAGAACCCTTCTAATAGCCCCCACACCCTTCTAGAGCCCCTCAGGACCCTTCTGAAAGGCCCCAGACCCTTCTAGAGCACCCCAGGACCCTTCAAAAGGCACCCAGACCATTCTAGAGGCCCCCAGGATCCTTCTAAAATTCCCCAGACCCTTCTAGAGCCCCCCAGGACCCTTCTAAAGGCACCCAGACCCTTCTAGAGCCCCCCTGGACCTTCGAAAAGCCTCCAGACTTTTCTAGAGGCCCGCAGGACCCTTCTGAAAGCCCCCAGACCCTTCTAGATCCGCCCAGGACCCTTCTAAAAGCCCCCAGACCCTTCTAGATATTCCACGTATCCTTCTAAAAGCCCCAAGACCCTTCTAGAGCCCCCCAGGACTCTTCTAAAAGCCCCCAGACCCTTCTAGAGAAGCCCAGGGCGCCTCTAAAAGCACTCAGACCCCTCTAGAGCTCCCCAGGACCCTTCTAAAACCCCCAGACCCTTCTAGAGGAACCTAGGGCCCCTCTAATGGTCCCCAGACCCTTCTAGAGCCACCAAGGACCCTTCTAAAAGCCCCCAGACCCTTCTAGAGACCGGCAGGACCCTTCTAAAAGACCCCAGACCCTTGTAGACCATCCCTGGATCCTTCTAATAGCTCCCAGACATTTCTAGAGCCCCCCAGGACCCTTCTAAAAGCCCCCAGACCCTTTTAGACCCTCCCCGGATGCTTCTAAAAGCACCCAGACCATTCTAGAGCCTCCCAGGACCCTTAAAAAATCCCTCAGACCCTTCTAGAACCCCCCCAGGACCCTTATAAAAGCCCCCAGAGACTTCTACATGCCCCCAGGACCATTCTAAAAGCCCTCACACCCTTCTAGAGCCCCCCTGGACCCTTCTAAAAGCCCCCAGACCATTCTAGAGCACCCCAGGACCCTTCTAAAAGCCCCCAGACCCTTCTAGAGCCTACCAGAACCTTTCTACAAGCCCCCAGACCTTTCTAGAGCCCCCCAGGACACTTCTAAAAGAACCCAGACCCTTCTAGAGCCCCCCAGGACCCTTCTACAAGCACCCAGACCCTTCTAGAGCCTCCCAGGACCCTTCTAAAAGCAACCAGACCCTTCTAGACCCCCCAGGACCCTTCTAAAAGCCCCCAGACCCTTCTAGACCCTCCCCGGATCCTTCTAAAAGACCCCAGACCCTTCTAGAGCCTCCCAGGACCATTCTAAAGCCCCCAGACCCTTCTAGAGACCCAGGACCCTTATAATAGCCCCCAGACACTTCTAGAGCCCGCCAGGACCCTTCTAAAAGATCCTAGACCCTTCTAGAGCCCCCCAGGACTATTCTACAAGGCCCCAGAGCCTTCTAGAGGCCCCCAGGGTCCCTCTTAAGGCACCCCGTCCCTTCTAGAGCACCCCAGGACCCTTCTAAAAGTCCCCAGACCCTTCTAGAGCACCCCAGGACCCTTCTAAAAGCCCCTAGACCCTTCTAGAGCCCCCCCGGACCCTTCTAAAAGCTCCCAGACCCTTCTAGAGGACCCCAGGACCATTCTGAAAACCAGCAGAACATTCTAGAGCCCCCCAGGACCCTTCTAAAGGCACACAGACCCTTCTAGAGCCCCCCAGGACCCTTCTAAAAGCACCCAGACCCTTCTAGAGACCCCCAGGACCCTTCTGAAAGCCCCCAGAGCATTCTAGAGCCCCCCAGGACCCTTCTAAAAGCTTCCAGACCCTTCTAGAGCATCCGAGGGCCCTTCTAAAAGCCCCCAGACGCTTCTAGATCCTCCCAGGACCCTTCTAAAAGAACCCAGACCCTTCTAGAGCCTCCCAGTACTATTCTAAAGGCCCCCAGACCTTTCTAGACCTCTAGAATGGTCTGGGTGCTTTTAGAAGGATTCGGGGCGGGTCTAGAAAGGTCTGGGGGCTTTTAGAAGGGTCCTGTGGGGCTCTAGAAGGGTCTGGGTGCTTTTAGAAGGGTCCTGGGGGGCTCTAGAAGGGTCTGGGTACTTTTAGAAGGTTCCTGGGGAGCTCTAGAAGGGTCTGCGGGCTTGTAGAAGGGTCCTGGGGGCCTCTAGAAAGGTCTGGGTGCTTTCAGAAGGGTCCTGGGAGGCTCTAGAAGGGTCTGGAGGCATTTAGAAGAGTTCTGGTGGGCTCTAGAAGGGTCTGGGGGCATTCAGAAGGGTCCTGGGGGCATCTAGAGGGGTCTGGATGCTTTTAGAAGAGTCCTGGGGGCTCTAGAAGGGCCTGGGGACATTTAGAAGGGTCCTGGGGAGCTCTAGATGGGTCTGGGGACATTTAGAAGGGTCCTGGGGGGCTCTAGAAGGGTCTGGGGGAGTTTAGATAGGTCCTGGGGCGCTCTAGAAGGGTCTGGGTGCTTTCAGAAGGGTCGTGGGAGACTCTAGAAGGGTCTGAGTGCTTTTAGAAGGGTCCTGCGGGTCTCTAGAAGGGTCTGGGGTCTTTTAGAAGGGTCCTGGGGGGCTCTAGAAGGGTGTGAGTTCTTTTAGAAGGGTCCTGGGGGCATCTCGATGGCTCTGAGGGCATTTAGAAGGGTCCTGGGGGCCTCTAGAAGTGTCTGAGGGATTTTAAAAGGGTCCTGGGAGGCTCTAGAAGGGTCTGGTTGCTTTTAGAAGGATTCGGGGAGGGTCTAGAAGGGTCTGGGGGCTTTTAGAAGGGTCCTGGGGGCGTCTAGAAGGGTCTGGGGGCTTTTAGAAGGGTCCTGGGGAGCTCTAGAAGGGTCTGGGGGCTTTTAGAAGGGTCCTGGGTGGCTCTAGAATGGTCTGAGTGCTTTTAGAAGTGTCCTGTGGGGTTGTAGAAGGGTCTGGGGGCTTTTAGATGGGTCCTGGGGTGCTCTAGAATGGTCCGGGTTCTTTTAGAATGGTCCGTGGAGGCTCTAGAAGGGTGTGGGTGCTTTTAAAAGGGTCCTGGGGGGCTCTAGAAGGGTCGGGGGCTATTAGAAGGATCCGGGGAGGGTCTAGAAGGCTCTGGGAGCTTTTAGAAGGGTCCTGGGAGGCTCTAGAAGGGTCTGGGGACAATTAGAGGGGCACTGGGGTCCTCTATAAGGGTCTGGGAGATTTTAGAAGGGTCCTGGGAGGCTCTAGAAGGGTCTGGGGTCTTTTAGAAGCGTCCTGCGTGTCTCTAGAAGGGTCTGGTGGCTTTTAGAAGGGTCCTTGGGGGCTCTAGAAGGGTCTGGGGACCATTAGAGGAGCTCTGGGTACCTCTAGAAGGGTCTGGGGGAGTTTAGAAGGGTCCTGGGCAGATCTAGAAGGGTCTGGGGGCTTTCAGAAGGGTCCTGGGAGACTCTAGAAGGGTCTGGGGGCATTTAGAAGGGTCCTGCGTGTCTCTAGAAGGGTCTGGGGGCTTTTAGAAGAGTCCTGGGCGGCTCTATAAGGGTCTGGGTCCTTTTAGAAGGGTCCTGGGGTGCTCTAGAAGGGTGTGAGGGCTTTTAGAAGGGTCCTGGAGGCATCTAGAAGGCTCTGGGGGCCTTTAGAAGGGTTCTGGGGGCCTCTAGAAATGTCTGAGGGATTTTAGAAGGGACCTGGGAAGCTCTAGAAGGGTCTGGGTGCTTTTTGAAGGATTCGGGGTGGGTCTAGAAGGGTCTGGTGGCTTTTAGAAGGGCCCTGTGTGGCTCTAGAAGGGTCTGGGTGCCTTTAGAAGGGTCCTGGGGGGCTATAGAAGGGTCTGGGGGCTTTTAGAAGGTTCCTGGGGAGCTCTAGAAGGGTCTGGGGGCTTTTAGAAGGGTCCTGGGGGGCGCTAGAAGTGTCTGGGTGCATTTAGAAGGGTCCTGGATGAGCTCTAGAAGGGTTTGGGGGCTTTCAGAAGGGTCCTGGGGGCCTCTAGAAGGGTCTGGAGGCTTTTAGATGGGTCCTGGGGGGTCTAGAAATGTCTGGGGGCATTCAGAAGGGTCCTGGGTGCCTCTAGAAGGGTCTGGATGCTTTTAGAAGAGTCCTGGGTGGCTCTAGATGGGTCTGGGTGCTTTTAGAAGGATCCGGGGATGGTCTAGAAGGGTCTGGGGGCTTTTAGAAGGGTCCTGGGGGGGTCTACAAATGTCTGGAGGATTTTAGACGGATCCGGGGATGGTCTAGAAGGGTCTGGGAGTTTTTAGAAGGGTCCTGGGGGGCTCTAGAAGGGTTTAGGGGCTTTTAGAAGAGTCCTGGGGAGCCCTAGAAGGGTGTGGGGGCTTTCAGAATGGTCCTGGGGGCCTCTAGAAAGGTCTGGAGGCTTTTAAAAGAGTCCTGGGGGGCTCTAGACGGGTCTGGGGTCATTTAGAATGGTCCTGGGGGGCCTCTAGAAGGGTCTGGGGGCTTTCAGAAGGGTCCTGGGATGCTCTAGAAGGGTCTGGGGGCTTTTAGAAGGGTCCTGGGGGCCTCTAGAAGGGTCTGGGTGATATTAGATGGGTCCTGGGAGGATCCAGATGGGTCTGGGTGCTTTTAGAAGTATCCGGGGAGGGTCTCGAAGGGTCTGGGGACTTTTAGAAGGGTCCTGGGAGGCTCTAGAAGGGTCTGGGGGCTTTTCAAAGGAACGTGAACGTCTTCAGAAGGGTCTGGGGGCTTTTGGAAGGGTCCTTGGGGGCTCTAGAATGTTCTGGGGCCTTTGTACTTAGCTGGCAGGGGAGACACCCTGATCAAGCAGGTGCTTTTCCCAGGCCAGGCTCATCCTTTGCACTCCGGGTGTGCTGACCCCTGCGAATTCCCCAAATGTGCAAAATGAAAATTTTTGCTCTAGAAGCACCCAGACCCTTCTAGAGCCCCCCAGGAACCTTCTAAAAGCACCCAGACACGTCTAGAGCCCCCAGGAACATTCTAAAATCCCCCAGACCCTTTTAGAGCCCCCAGTGTGCTTCTCAAAGCCCCCGGACTTTCTAGAGCCCCCCAAAACCTTATAAAGGCCCCCAAAATCTTATAAAGCCCCCAGGCCGTACTAAACCCCCTTAGAACCCTTCTACAATACCCTAGACCCTTCTAGAGCCACCGAGGACCCTTCTAAAAGACCCCAGACCCTTCCAGAGCCCCTTAGGAATCTTTTAGAGACTCTAGACCCTCCTAGATACTTCAAGGACTCTTCTAAAAGCCCCCAGATACTTCTAGGGGTTAGAGGCAGGGTTAGGGTTAGGGTTAGGGTTAGGGTTAGGGTTAGGGTTAGGGTTAGAGTTAGGTTTAGGGTTAGGGTTAGGGTTAGGGTTAGGGTTAGAGTTTGTGTTAGAGTTAGGATTAGAGTAAGAGATAGGGTTAGG
>JAUNZM010003203.1:0-17560 GCA_033459285.1 Clamator glandarius
GTTTTGAGGCCATTTTGGTGCCATTTTAGGGGCTTTGGGGCCATTTTAGGGTTTTTTTTGTGACCATTTTGAGACGTTTTGGACTGTTTTGTGTGTTTTGAGGCCATTTTGGTGCCATTTTAGGGGCTTTGGGGCCATTTTAGGGTTTTTTTGTGACCATTTTGAGACGTTTTGGACTGTTTTGTGTGTTTTGAGGCCATTTTGGTGCCATTTTAGGGGCTTTGGGGCCATTTTGGGTTTTTTTGTGAGCATTTTGAGAAGTTTGGGGCTGTTTTGGGGCCATTTTAGGGGCTTTGGGGCCATTTTGTTGTCATTTTGGGGTTTTTTGTGACCATTTTGAGAAGTTTTGTGTGTTTTGGGGCCATTTTGGTGCCATTTTAAGGGCTTTGGGGCCATTTTAGGGGTTTTTTTGTGACCATTTTGAGAAGTTTTGGACTCTTTTGTGTGTTTTGAGGCCATTTTGGTGCCATTTTAGGGGCTTTGGGGCCATTTCAGGGTTTTTTTGTGACCATTTTGAGACGTTTTGGACTGTTTTGTGTGTTTTGAGGCCATTTTGGTGCCATTTTAGGGGCTTTGGGGGTCATTTCGGTGTCATTTCGTGTGGTTTTGGGGCCATTTTTGGCACTTTTGGCTCCGTTTCGCGCCCTTTTTTGGGGGGTTTCACCCCTCTTTCGAGGTTTTTCCCCCCCCCGCCCTGATTTTTACCTTTTCCTCGGGCAGGTCCAGGCTTTCGGGGTGTCGGGATCGTCCTTCTCCGAGGCCTCGGACTGCGCCGCCTTCTTCTCGGCGGGGGCCTGGATGGGGCTGGTGACGGCGTCGCTGCTGCTGGGGGGGCTGCTGGCGGGGGGGGGGCTCCTGCTGCGCCTCCGCACCATGGATCGCTTCGACGACCCCCGCGGACCCCCCCTGCCCGTGCCCCAGGGAGAGTGAACCCCAAAAACACCCCTTTTCACCCCAAAAATCCACCCGCAACCTCTTATTGCTGCAGCTCGGGGTGGGGGAAACACCTTCGAGATCCTCCCCCCACCCCTGAACCCCCCATTGCTGCAGCCAAGGGGGCAGGAGACCCCCAGGATACCCCTTCCCCACCCCATGGGGTGAAAGGGGGCACCCCCAAACTTGGAGAAGCCCCCGAACCCCAAAAATGTGACAAAACCTCCTTTTCACCCCAAAAATCCATTCCCACCCCCCATTGCTGCAGCTGAGGGGGGGAAATCGCCCTGGAGAACCCCCCCTTTTTGCCCCCCCATGGGGTAATTGGGTGAGAGGGGGCTCCCCCAAACTTGGAGACGCCCCTGAACCCCAAAAATGTGAGAAAACACCCTTTTCACCCCAAAAATCCCTTTCCCCCAAACCCCCCATTGCTGCAGCCAAGGGGGCAGGAGACCCCCCAACTCCCCCCCTTATGGGGTGAAGGGGGGGGTGCCCTCAAACTTGGGGACCCCAAAACCTTTGCCCCTTGAAAAAAAGGTCAGAAACCCCCTCCTTTCACCCCAAAAATCCATTCCCCACCCCAACCCCCCTATTGCTGCAGCCCAGGGGGGCAAGGGACCCCCAAATCCCCCCCTCCTGCCCCATAGCGGGGTCCCCCCCACCCCCTTATTTATTGCTTCTTGTGTTGCTGGACAATAAAACCCACGGATGCCCCACGGAGTCTCCGTTTTGGGGGGATTTGGAGGGTTTTCGGGGCCATTTTGGGTCCAATTGTGTGGATTTTGGCTCAAATTTTGGGAGCTTCATCATTTTGGGTCCAATTTGGTGGATTTTGGTTCGAATTTGGGGGGGGGCTTGGGTCCAATGTGGGGGATTTTGTGTTGAATTTTGGGGGCTTGGCCATTTGGGGAGCGAGGAGGTCGATTTTGGGTCTAATTTGGTGGATTTAGGGTCAAATTTTGAGGGGTTTTGGGGTCAAATTTTGGGAGCTCGGACATTTTGGGGGTTTGGGGTCCGTTTTGGGTCCAATTTGAGGGATTTTTGGGTCGAATTTTGGGGACTTGGCCAATTGCGGGGGGGGTTGGATCCAATTTGGGTCCAATTTCATAGATTTTGGGACTAGTTTTGGGGCTTAAGCCGTTTTTGGAGTTTGGAGTCCATTTTTGGCTCTAATTTAGTGGATTTTGGGTCAAGTTTTGAAGGGCTTTTGGTCATTTGGGGGGGGTTTGGTTCCATTTTGAGTCCAATTTAGTGGATTTTATGTTGAATTTTGGGTACTTGGCCATTTTGGTAGCTTTGAGTCCATCTTTGGGTCCAATTCAGTGGATTAAGTTTGAGTTTTGGGGGTTTGGGTCCATTTTGGGTCCAATTTTGAGGGATTTTGGGTCAAATTTTGGAGGCTTGGCCAATTCGGGGGGGTTGAGTCGATTTTGGGTCTTATTTAGTGGATTTTGTGTTGAAATTTGGGGGCTTGGCCATTTTGGGGGTCTTAGGTCCATTTTTGGGTCAATTCAGTGGATTTTGGTTTGAAGGTTTGGGGGCTTGGCCATTTGGGGGGGTTTTTGGGTCCATTTTGGGTCCAATTTGAGGGATTTTTGGGTGACATTACGGGGGGGTTGGTCATTTGGGGGGGGTTGGGTCCATTTTGGGTCCAATTTGAGGGATTTTTGGGTGAAATTACAGGGGGGTTGGTCATTTGGGGGGGTTTTGGGTCCATTTTGGGTCAATTTGAGGGATTTTTGGGTGAAATTACGGGGGGGTTGGTCATTTGGGGGTTTGGGGTCCATTTTGGGTCAAATTTGAGTGATTTTCTGGTCAAATGATGAGGGGGTTGGTCATTTTGGGGGTTTGGGGTCCATTTTGGGTCCAAACTGATGGATTTTGTGTCGAAGTTTGGGGCGTTGGGGGCTGTTTGGAGGGGCTTTGGGTTCATTTTGAGAGGTTTTGGTGCGTTTCGGGGGCCACCTGGGGGCCATTTAGGGCCATTTTGGTTCCAGTCTGGGGAGTTTTGGCCCGTTTTGGGGGCCATTTGGGGTCCAATTTCCATCCAGTTTGGGGGATTTTGAGTTGAATTTGGGTGCTTGGCCAATTTGGGGGTTTCGAGTCCATTTTGGGTCAAATGCAGGTCTGAATTTAAGGATTTTTGGGTTGAATTTTGGGGGTTTTGGGACTATTTGGGGGACTTAGAGTGAAATATTTGGGGTGTGGCCATTTTGGGGGGTTCTAGAGTCCCTTATGGGTCCCATTTAGTGGATTTAAATCGGAATTTTGGGGGCTCAGCCATTTGGGGGGTTTTGGTTCGCTTTTGGGTCCTATTTGATGGATTTAGGTTCGAGTTTTGGGAGTTTTAGGGTCATTTTGGGTCCAATTCGGGGAGTTTTGGCCCATTTGGGGTGTTTTGAGGCCATTTGGAGTCCAATTTCCATCCAATTTGGGGACTTTCAGGTTGAATTCTGAAGGGCGTTTAGAGCCATTTCTGGGCTCCCTCAGGGAGGGGGCGGGGCCTGGGAGGGGGCGGGGCTTGTCGCCTCCCTCACTTCCGGTCCCGCCACTTCCGCTTCCGCCTCCGCAGCCGCTGCCTTCGCTCTCTCGGTGACGCCCCCGATTCCCCCTCAAAGCCGCGACCCCCCCAAACCCCAGGGACCCCCCAACCCCCTCATCCTCCCTCCCCCCCAGTCTCTAAACCCCATTTTTGACCCCCGGGCCTCCCCAGACTCCCCCAAATCCCCTTTCAGCCCCCCCCATGCCCCCCCCCCCCCCCCCCCAAAACACTGATTCCTCCTTCCAGAATCCCCCACACCTCCTCATTCCCCTTCCCCCCGGTCTCTAAACCCCCTTTTTGACCCCCTCAGGACCCCCAAACCCTCTTTCGGATCCTCAGGACCCCCCCGAACTCCTCATCGTCCCTTCTCCCTGTCTCAAAACCTCATTTTTGCCCCCCACGAATCCCCCAGATTCCCCCCCAAATCCTCTTTCATCTCCACCAGGACCCCCCCCCCCCCCCAACCACCAATTCCTCACCCCAGGACCCCCCAAACCCCTCATTCCCCCTCCCCCCACTCTGTAAACCCCAATTTTGACCCCCTAGGACCCCCAAATCCCTCTCTCAGCCCCCCAGGACCCCCCAAACCTCCTCATCTCCCCTCCCTCCGGTTTCTAGACCCTATTTTTGTCCCCCTAGGACACCCCCAAACCCCCTCATTCCCCCTCCCTCTGGGCTCTAAACCCCATTTTTGACCCCCTCAGGACCCCCCCAAACCCCCTCAATCCCCCTCCCCCCCGGTTTCTAAGCCCCATTTTTGACACCCATCCCACCCCGGGACCCCCAAATCCCCTGTCAGCTCCCCAACCCCCCTCATTCACACCCCCACCCCGGTCTCTAAACCCTCACTTTGTCCCCCTAGGCCCCCCCAAAACTCCTCAATCTTCCCTCCCCCCCGGTCTCTAAGCCTCATTTTTGTCCCCCAGGACCCCCCTAGAACCCCACAAATCCCCTTTCAGCCCCCCAGGACCCCCCAAGCACCAATTCCTCCCCCCAGTACCCCCCAAACCTCCTCATTCCCCCTCGTCTTGGTCTCTAAACTCCATTTTTTGCCCACCCAGGACCCCCCAAACCCCTTCATTCTCCCTCCTCCTGGTCTCTAAATCCCATTTTTGCCCCCCAGGACCCCCTAAACCCCTTCATTCACCCTCCTCCCGGTCTCCAAATCCCATTTTTACTCGCCAGCACCCCCCAAACTCCCTCATTCCCCCTCCTCCTGGTCTCTAAACCTCATTTTTGCCCCCCCAAACTCCCTCATTCCCCCTCCTCCTGGTCTCTAAACCCCATTTTTTCCCCCCTAGGGCCCCCCCAAATCCCCTTTCAGCCCCCCCAGCACCCCCCAATCCCCCTCATTCTCCCTCCCCAGCTATCTAGCTCCCATTTTTGCACCCCAGGGCCCCCCCAAATCCCCTTTCAGCCCCCCCAGCACCCCCCAATCCCCCTCATTCTCCCTCCCCAGCTATCTAGCTCTCATTTTTGCACCCCAGGGCCCCCCCAAATCCCCTTTCAGCCCCCCCAGCACCCCCCAATCCCCCTCATTCTCCCTCCCCAGCTATCTAGCTCCCATTTTTGCACCCCAGGGCCCCCCCAAATCCCCTTTCAGCCCCCCCAGCACCCCCCAATCCCCCTCATTCTCCCTCCCCAGCTATCTAGCTCTCATTTTTGCCCCCCAGGGCCCCCCCAAATCCCCTTTCAGCCCCCCCAGCACCCCCCAAAACACCAATTCCTCCCCGCCAAGACCCCCCAAACTCCCTCATTCTCCTCCCCCCGGTCTCTAACCCCCGTTTTGGCCCCCCAGGCCCCCCCCAAACCCCCACCATGGCTCAGTACAAGGGGGCAGCGAGCGAGGCCGGACGGGCCCTGCAGCTGATGAAGAAGCGAGAGCGACAGCGAGAGCACATGGAGCAGCTCCGGCAGCGAATCGCTGAGGTGGGGGGGCCGTGGGACCCAGAAATGGGGGGTCCTGTGGGGCTGGGGGCCCAGAAATGGGGGTTTGGGGGGTCCTGTGGGGCTATGGGACCCAGAAATGGGCGGCTGGGGGGGTTTGGGGGGTCCTGTGGGGCTGTGGGACCCAGAAATGGGCGGCTGGGGGGGTTTGGGGGGTCCTGTGGGGCTGTGGGACCCAGAAATGGGCAACTGGGGGGGTTTGGGGGGGTCCTGTGGGGCTGTGGGACCCAGAAATGGGGGGGCTGGGGGGGTTTGGGGGGTCCTGTGGGGCTGTGGGACCCAGAAATGGGGGGCTGGGGGGGTTTGGGGGGGTCCTGTGGGGCTGGGGGCCCAGAAATGGGGGTTTGGGGGGTCCTGTGGGGCTATGGGACCCAGAAATGGGCGGCTGGGGGGGTTTGGGGGGTCCTGTGGGGATGTGGGACCCAGAAATGGGCGGCTGGGGGGGTTTGGGGGGTCCTGTGGGGATGTGGGACCCAGAAATGGGCAACTGGGGGGGTTTGGGGGGGTCCTGTGGGGCTGTGGGACCCAGAAATGGGGGGCTGTGGGGGTTTGGGGGGTCCTGTGGGGCTGTGGGACCCAGAAATGGGGGGCTGGGGGGGTTTGGGGGGTCCTGTGGGGCTGTGGGACCCAGAAATGGGCGGCTGGGGGGGTTTGGGGGGGTCCTGTGGGGCTGTGGGACCCAGAAATGGGCAACTGGGGGGGTTTGGGGGGTCCTGTGGGGCTGTGGGACCCAGAAATGGGGTGTTTAGGGGGTCCTGTGGGGCTGTGGGCTCCAGAAATGGGGGGCTGGAGGAGGTTGGGGGGGGTCCTGTGGGGCTGGGGGCTCCAGAAAAGGGGGGCTGGGGGGGTTTGGGGGGGTCCTGTGGGGCTGTGGGCTCCAGAAAAGGGGGGCTGGGGGGGTTTGGGGGGGGTCCTGTGGGGCTGTGGGGGTTTGGGGGGGTCCTGTGGGGCTGGGGGCTCCAGAAATGGGGGGCTGTGGGGGTTTGGAGGGTCCTGTGGGGCTGTGGGACCCAGAAATGGGGGGCTGGGGGGGTTTGGGGGGGTCCTGTGGGGCTGGGGGCCCAGAAATAGGGGTTCAGGGGCAGAGATGAGAGTTTGGGGGGTGGGTCTATGGGGCTGGGGGGGCTTTGGGACCCAGAATTGGGGGTTTGGGGGGGTCTATGGGTCTTGGGGGGGCAGGTGGGGCTTTTGGGACCCAGAAATGGGGGGCTGGGGGGGCAAAAATAGGGGTTGGGGATGGTTTTTGAGGGGGGTTTGGGGGGCTCTAGGAGCTTTTGGGGTGCAGGGGATTTTGGGGGGTCCCTGAACCCCAATTTTTTTGCTCCTCCAGGAGAACAGCGCAAAATCCAACATTGACCGCAAGTTCTCGGCTCATTACGATGCGGTGGAAGCCGAACTCAAATCCAGCACCGTGGGTGAGGGGGGGACCCCAAAAACCCAGGGGGGCCCCCCCAAACCCCCCTGTTCCCCCCCCCCCCCCCAGGGCCCCCAAACCCCCGTGAGCCCCTCAGGGTCTTCTCAAACCCCTCAAAACCGCTTCAATCCACCCAAAAACGCCCTCTAAAACCCCCAAACGGGACCCCAGAATCCTAGGGGGGACCCCAAAACCTGTGGTGGACCCCAAAAAATCTCTTTCCCCCCCCCTCCCAGAGCCCCTCAGAACCCCCAAAACCCCCCTCCCTCCCCTCAAAACCCCCATGAGCCCCTCGGTGTCTTCCCAGACCCCTCAAAAATGCTTAAACACCCCAAAAAATGCTCCTTAAAAACCCAGAGGAGACCCCAAATCCTGGAGGGGACCCCAAAAATCTCTTTTCCTCCATCCCAGGGCCTCCCAAATCCCCTCAGAACCCCCCAAACCCCCTCAGAGCCCCCCAAAACTCCCGCCCTCCCTCCCCTCAAAACCCCCTGAGCCCATCAGGGTCTTGCTAAACGCTTCAAAAACGCTTGAATTCTCCCCAAAATGCTCCCTCAAAACACAAAAGGGACCCCAAAATTCCTCTGACACCCCCTAAAACCCCCTTTCCTCCCCCCCCTGGTCCCCCCGAAACCCCTCAGAGCCCCCCAAAACCCCCTGCTCCCCCCCCCCCCAACCCCACGAATCCCTCTGAGTCTTCGCAAACCCCTCAAAACCACTTGAATTCCCCCCTCGAACGCCCCCAGGGGACCCCAAAATCCTGGTTTTTTTCCCCCAAAACCGAGTTCTTGCCCCCCCATGTTCAATTTTTGGGGTCCCCCCCCCAGGTTTGGTGACGCTGAACGACATGAGGGCGCGGCAGGAGGCGCTGGTGAAGGAGAGAGAGAAGCAGCTGGCCAAGAGGGAGCAGAGCCGCGAGCTGCAGCTGTGAGCCCCAAAATCCCACCCCGAGCCCCAAAATCCACCTGTTGGGACCCAAAATCCATCCGCGAGCCCCAAAATCCCACGTTTTGGGACCCAAAATCCAACCCCGAGCCCCAAAATCCCACGTTTTGGGACCCAAAATCCCACCCCGAGCCCCAAAATCCAACATTTTGGGACCCAAAATCCAACCCCGAGCCCCAAAATCCCACGTTTTGGGACCCAAAATCCAACCCCGAGCCCCAAAATCCCATATTTTGGGACCCAAAATCCAACCCCGAACCCCCAAACTCCCCAGTTTGGGACCCAAAATCCAACCCCGAGCCCCAAAATCCACGTTTTGGGACCCAAAATCCAACCCCGAGCCCCAAAATCCCACATTTTGGGACTCAAAATCCAACCCCGAGCCCCAAAATCCCACGTTTTGGGACCCAAAATCCATCCGCGAGCCCCAAAATCCCACGTTTTGGGACCCAAAATCCCACCCCGAGCCCCAAAATCCACCTGTTGGGACCCAAAATCCAACCCCGAGCCCCAAAATCCCACGTTTTGGGACCCAAAATCCCACCCCGAGCCCCAAAATCCACCTGTTGGGACCCAAAATCCCACCCCGAGCCCCAAAATCCCACGTTTTGGGACCCAAAATCCATCCCCGAGCCCCAGAATCCCACGTTTTGGGACCCAAAATCCATCCCCGAGCCCCAAAATCCCATATTTTGGGACCCAAAATCCAACCCTGAGCCCAAAATCCCACGTTTTGGGACCCAAAATCCCACCCCGAGCCCCAAAATCCACCTGTTGGGACCCAAAATCCAACCCCAAGCCCCCAAATCCACATTATGGGACCCAAAATCCATCCGCGAGCCCCAAAATCCCACGTTTTGGACCCAAAATCCCACCCCGAGCCCCAAAATCCACCTGTTGGGACCCAAAATCCCACCCCGAGCCCCAAAAATCCACCTGTTGGGACCCAAAATCCATCCCCGAGCCCCAAAATCCCACGTTTTGGGACCCAAAATCCATCCGCGAGCCCCAAAATCCCACGTTTTGGGACCCCAAAATCCAACCCCGAGCCCCAAAATCCCACGTTTTGGGACCCAAAATCCAACCCCGAGCCCCAAAATCCACCTGTTGGGACCCAAAATCCATCCGCGAGCCCCAAAATCCCACGTTTTGGGACCCAAAATCCACCCCGAGCCACAAAATCCACCTGTTGGGACCCAAAATCCAACCCCGAGCCACAAATCCCACGTTTTGGGACCCAAAATCCAACCCCGAGCCCCAGAATCCCACGTTTTGGGACCCAAAATCCAACCCCGAGCCCCAAAATCCCACGTTTTGGGACCCAAAATCCAACCCCGAGCCCCAAAATCCCACGTTTTGGGACCCAAAATCCCACCCCGAGCCCCAAAATCCACCTGTTGGGACCCAAAATCCATCCGCGAGCCCCAAAATCCCACGTTTTGGCACCCAAAATCCATCCCTGAGCCCCAAAATCCCACGTTTTGGGACCCAAAATCCCACCCCGAGCCCCAAAATCCCACATTTTGGGACCCAAAATCCATCCGCGAGCCCCAAAATCCCACGTTTTGGGACCCAAAATCCCAACCCGAGCCCCAAAATCCCACGTTTTGGGACCCACAAAATCCAACCCCGAGCCCCAAAATCCCATATTTTGGGACCCAAAATCCAACCCCGAACCCCCAAACTCCCCAGTTTGGGACCCAAAATCCAACCCCGAGCCCAAAAATCCACCTTTTGGGACCCAAAATCCAACCCCGAGCCCCAAAATCCACCTGTTGGGACCCAAAATCCAACCCCGAGCCCCAAAATCCACCTTTTGGGACCCAAAATCCATCCTCGAGCCCCAAAATCCACCTTTTGGGACCCAAAATCCATCCGCGAGCCCCAAAATCCCACGTTTTGGGACCCAAAATCCCACCCCCGAGCCTAAAATCCACCTGTTGGGACCCAAAATCCCACCCCGAGCCCCAAAATCCACCTTTTGGGACCCAAAATCCATCCGCGAGCCCCAAATCCCACGTTTTGGGACCCAAAATCCATCCCTGAGCCCCAAAATCCCACGTTTTGGGACCCAAAATCCAACCCCGAGCCCCAAAATCCCACGTTTTGGGACCCAAAATCCAACCCCGAGCCCCAAAATCCCACGTTTTGGACCCAAAATCCAACCTCGAGCCCCAAAACTCACGTTTTGGGACCCAAATCCAACCCCGAGCCCCAAAATCCATATTTTGGGACCCAAAATCTAACCCCGAGCCCCCAGACTCCCCAGTTTGTGACCCAAATCCAACCCCGAGCCCCAAAATCCGTGTTTTGTGACCCAAAATCCAACCCTGAGCCCCAAAACTCACATTTTGGGACCCAAAATCCGACCCCCGAGCCCAAAAACTCCCAGTTTGGTACCTCCAGTCCCTCCCAGTGCTCCCAGTTCCCCCTCCCAGTGCTCCCAGTTCCCCCTCCCAGTGCTCCCAGTACCCCTCCCAAGCCCTCCCCCAGTGCTCCCAGTAAGGCCAGTTCCCCCTTCCAGTCCCCCCCAGTCCCCTCCCAGTGCTCCAGCTCCCCCTCCCAGTGCTCCCAGCCCTCCCAGTGCCTCCCAGCCCCTCCCAGTGCTCCCAGCTCCCCCTCCCAGTGCTCCCAGCTCCCCCTCCCAGTGCTCCCAGCCCCTCCCAGTGCTCCCAGCCCCTCCCAGTGCTCCCAGCTCCCCCCCTCCCAGTGCTCCCAGTCCCTCCCAGTGCTCCCAGCTCCCCTCCCAGTGCTCCCAGTCCCCTCCCAGTGCTCCCAGCTCCCCCTCCCAGTGCTCCCAGCCCCTCCCAGTGCTCCCAGCTCCCCCTCCCAGTGCTCCCAGCCCCTCCAGTGCTCCCAGCCCCTCCCAGTGCTCCCAGCTCCCCCCTCCCAGTGCTCCCAGTCCCTCCCAGTGCTCCCAGCTCCCCCTCCCAGTGCTCCCAGCCCCTCCCAGTGCTCCCAGCCCCTCCCAGTGCTCCCAGCCCCTCCCAGTGCTCCCAGCTCCCCCTCCCAGTGCTCCCAGTCCCTCCCAGTGCTCCCAGCTCCCCCTCCCAGTGCTCCCAGTCCCTCCCAGTGCTCCCAGCTCCCCCTCCCAGTGCTCCCAGCCCCTCCCAGTGCTCCCAGCTCCCCCTCCCAGTGATCCCAGCTCCCCCTCCAGTCCTTCCAGTACTCCCAGTCCCTCCCAGTGCTCCCAGCTCCCCCCTCCCAGTACTCCCAGTCCCTCCCAGTGCTCCAGCTCCCCCTCCCAGTGCTTCCAGTGCTCCCCAGCTCCCCCTCCCAGTACTCCCAGTCCCTCCCAGTGCTCCCAGCTCCCCCTCCCAGTGCTCCCAGTCCCTCCAGTGCTCCCAGCTCCCCCTCCAGTCCTTCCCAGTACTCCCAGTCCCTCCCAGTGCTCCCAGCTCCCCCTCCCAGTACTCCCAGTCCCTCCCAGTGCTCCCAGCTCCCCCTCCCAGTACTCCCAGTCCCTCCCAGTGCTCCCAGCTCCCCTCCCAGTGCTTCCAGTGCTCCCAGCTCCCCCTCCCAGTACTCCCAGTCCCTCCCAGTGCTCCCAGCTCCCCCTCCCAGTACTCCCAGTCCCTCCCAGTGCTCCCAGCTCCCCCTCCCAGTGCTCCCAGCCCCTCCCAGTGCTCCCAGCCCCCTCCCAGTGCTCCCAGCTCCCCCTCCCAGTGCTCCAGCCCCTCCCAGTGCTCCCAGCTCCCCCTCCCAGTGCTCCCAGTCCCTCCCCAGTGCTCCCAGCTCCCCCTCCCAGTGCTCCCAGCCCCTCCCAGTGCCTCCCGGCTCCCCCTCCAGCCCCTCCCAGTGCTCCCAGCTCCCCCTCCCAGTGCTCCCAGCCCCTCCCAGTGCTCCCAGCCCCTCCCAGTGCTCCCAGCTCCCCCTCCCAGTGCTCCCAGTCCCTCCCAGTGCCTCCCAGCTCCCCCTCCCAGTGCTCCCAGCCCCTCCCAGTGCCTCCGGCTCCCCCTCCAGTCCTTTCCCAGTACTCCCAGTCCCTCCCAGTGCCTCCCAGCTCCCCCTCCCAGTGCTCCCAGCCCCTCCCAGTGCTCCCAGCTCCCCCTCCAGTCCTTCCCAGTACTCCCAGTCCCTCCCAGTGCTCCCAGCTCCCCCTCCCAGTGCTCCCAGCTCCCCTCCCAGTACTCCCAGTCCCTCCCAGTGCTCCCAGCTCCCCCCCTCCCAGTGCTCCCAGCTCCCCCTCCCAGTGCTCCCAGCTCCCCCCTCCCAGTGCTTCCAGTCCCTCCAGTGCTTCCAGCTCCCCCCTCCCAGTGCTCCCCAGTCCCTCCCAGTGCCTCCCGGCTCCCCCTCCAGCCCCTCCCCAGTGCTCCCAGTGCTCCCAGTGCGGTTGTTCCCCGCAGGCAGCTGGAGCGGCAGCGGGAGCGCGAGCGCAAGCAGGAGGCGAAACGCAAGATCTGCAGCCTCAGCTTCAGCCTCGACGAGGACGGGGCCGACGACGACCCCCCCGGTGCGAAATCTGGGGGCCGTTTTGGGTCATTTCGGGTCATTCTGGAGGGTTTTTTTTTTTTTTTTTTAGGCTCAACCCCCCCTTTTCGCTCCCCTCCCTCTCCAGAGGCCCCCGAAGAGCCCCCAAAAAGAAGAAATTGGGAAAAAAACCCGGACGTCGACACCCAGTTTCCTCCCCGATCGGGACCGGGAGGTACCGGGACGGGGAATTGGGGGGGAAAAAAGGGGAGTTTGGGGAAAAAAAGGTGGATTTGGGGTGAAAGAGGTGGATTTGGGGGTGAAAAGGGGGATTTGGGGTGAAAAGGGGGATTTGGGGGGTGAAAAGGTTGGGTTTTGGGGGTGAAAAGGTGGATTTTGGGGGTGAAAAGGGGGATTTGGGGGTGAAAGAGGTGGATTTGGGGGTGAAAAGGGGGATTTGGGGGTGAAAGAGGTGGATTTGGGGGTGAAAAGGGGGATTTGGGGGTGGAAAAGGTGGGTTTGGGGTGAAGAGAGTGGATTTGGGGGGTGAAAAGGGGGATTTGGGGGTGAAAGAGGTGGATTTGGGGTGAAAGAGGTGGATTTTGGGGGTGAAAAGGGGGATTTGGGGGGTGAAAGAGGTGGATTTGGGGGTGAAAAGGGGATTTGGGGTGAAAGAGGTGGATTTGGGGGTGAAAAGGGGGATTTGGGGGTGGAAAGTGTGGGTTTTGGGGTGAAAGAGGTGGATTTGGGGGTGAAAGAGGTGGATTTGGGGGTGAAAAGGGGTATTTGGGGGTGAAAGAGGTGATTTGGGGGTGAAAAGGTGGATTTGGGGGTGAAAGAGGTGGATTTGGGGGTGAAAGAGGTGGATTTGGGGGTGAAAAGGGGATTTTGGGTCACGGAAGTTGGAATTTTTTTTGGAAAAGTTGGGGTTTGGGGTGAAAGGGGGATTTGGGGGTGAAAAGGTGGATTTGGGGGTGAAAGGTGGGATTTGGGGGTGAAAAGGGGGATTTGGGGGTGAAAGGTGGATTTGGGGGTGATAAGGGGGATTTGGGGGCGGAAAAGCTGGGTTTTGGGGTGAAAGAGGTGGATTTTGTGGGGGAAAAGGTAGATTTGGGGGTGAAAAGGGGGATTTGGGGGTGAAAAGGGGGATTTGGGGGTGAAAAGGTGGATTTGGGGGTGAAAGAGGTGGATTTGGGGGTGAAAAGGGGGATTTGGGGGTGAAAGAGGTGGATTTGGGGGTTGAAAAGGGGGATTTGGGGGTGAAAGAGGTGGATTTGGGGGTGAAAAGGGGGATTTGGGGGTGGAAAAGGTGGGTTTTGGGGTGAAAGAGGTGGATTTGGGGGTGAAAAGGGGGATTTGGGGGTGAAAAGGGGGATTTGGGGGCGGAAAAGGTGGGTTTTGGGGTGAAAGAGGTGGATTTGGGGGTGAAAGAGGTGGATTTGGGGGTGAAAAGGGGATTTTGGGTCACGGAAGTTGGAATTTTTTTTGGGAAAAGTTGGGGTTTGGGGTGAAAGGGGGATTTGGGGGTTAAAAGGTGGATTTGGGGGTGAAAGGTGGATTTGGGGGTGAAAAGGGGGATTTGGGGGTGAAAGGTGGATTTGGGGGTGATAAGGGGGATTTGGGGGCGGAAAAGCTGGGTTTTGGGGTGAAAGAGGTGGATTTTGTGGGGGAAAAGGTAGATTTGGGGGTGAAAAGGGGGATTTGGGGGTGAAAAGGTGGATTTGGGGGTGAAAGAGGTGGATTTGGGGGTGAAAAGGGGGATTTGGGGGTGAAAGAGATGGATTTGGGGGTGAAAAGGGGGATTTGGGGGTGAAAGAGGTGGATTTGGGGGTGAAAAGGGGGATTTGGGGTGGAAAAGGTGGGTTTTGGGGTGAAAGAGGTGGATTTGGGGGTGAAAAGGGGGATTTGGGGGTGAAAAGGGGGATTTGGGGGCGGAAAAGGTGGGTTTTGGGGTGAAAGAGGTGGATTTGGGGGTGAAAAGGGGGATTTGGGGGTGAAAGAGGGGGATTTGGGGGTGAAAAGGTGGATTTGGGGGTGAAAGAGGTGGATTTGGGGGTGAAAAGGGGGATTTGGGGGTGAAAAGGGGGATTTGGGGGCGGAAAAGGTGGGTTTTGGGGTGAAAGAGGTGGATTTGGGGGTGAAAGAGGTGGATTTGGGGGTGAAAAGGTGGATTTGGGGGTGAAAAGGTGGATTTGGGGGTGAAAGAGGTGGATTTGGGGGTGAAAAGGGGATTTTGGGTCACGGAAGTTGGAATTTTTTTTGGGAAAAGTTGGGTTTTGGGGTGAAAAGGGGGATTTGGGGGTGAAAAGTGGGATTTTGGGGCGGAAAAGGTGGGTTTTAGGGTGAAATAGGTGGATTTTGGGGTGCAAGAGGTGGCTTTTGGGGCACAAAATGTGGATTTTCGGGTGCAATAGGTGGATTTTGGGGTGAAAGAGGTGATTTGGGGGCACAGAAGGTGGATTTGGGGGAGAAAGGGCGATCTGGATGGACAAAAGGTGGATTTTGGGGTGAAAGGATTGGATTTTAGGGGACAAAAGGTGGATTTTGGGGTGAAAGAGCTGGATTTTGGGGTGAAAAGGGAATTTTGGGGCACAAAAGGTGGATTTTGGGGGGAAAGAGGTGGATTTTGGGGAGAAAGACCTGGATTTTGGGGCACAGAAGGTGGATTTTGGGGTGAACGGTGGATTTTGTGTCACAAAAGGTGAATTTTGGGGTTAAAGGGTGGTATTTTGGAACACAAAAGGTGGATTTTGGGGTGAAAGCTGGATTTTGGAGCACAAAAGTTGGATTTTGGGGCACAAAAGGTGGATTTTGGGGTGAATAGTAGATTTTATGTCACAAAAGGTGAATTTTGGGTGAAAGGGCTGGATTTTGGGGCACAAAAGGTGGATTTTGGGGCACAGAAGTTGGATTTTGGGACACAAAATGTGGATTTTGGGTTGAAAGAGCTGGATTTTGGGGCATAAGAGGTGGATATTGGGTGAAAAGGGAATTTTGGGGTGCAAGAGGTGGATTTTGGGGGCACAAAAAGTGGATTTGGGATGAGAGAGGTGGATTTTGGGGGACAAAAGGTGGATTTTGGGGTGAAGGAGATGGATTTGGGGGCATAAGAGGTGGATTTTGGGGTGAAAGGGCTGGATTTTGGAGCACAAAAGGTGGATTTTGGGGTGAAAGAGGTGATTTGGAGGCACAAAAGGTGGATTTGGGGGAGAAAGGGCGATCTGGATGGACAAAAGGTGGATTTTGGGGTGAAAGGATTGGATTTTAGGGGACAAAAGGTGGATTTTGGGGTGCAAGAGGTGGATTTTGGGGTGAAAAGGGAATTTTGGGGCAGAAAAGGTGGATTTTGGGGGGAAAGAGGTGGATTTTGGGGCACAAAAGGTGGATTTTGGGGTGAAAGAGGTTATTTTGGGGCACAAAAGGTGGATTTTGGGGTGCAAGAGGTGGCTTTTGGGGCACAAAAGCTGAATTTTGGGGTGAAAGGGCTGGATTTTGGGGCACAAAATGTGGGTTTTGGGGTGAAAGAGGTGGATTTGGGGGTGAAAAGGGGATTATGGGTCACAAATGATGGATTTTGGGGTGAAAGGGGTGGATTTTGGGGTGCAAGAGGTGGCTTTTGGGGGACAAAAGGTGGATTTTGGGGCGCAAGAGCTGGATTTTGGGGCACAGAAGGTGGATTTTGGGGTGCAAGCGGTGGATTTTGGGGCACAAAAGGTGGATTTTGGGTGCAAGAGGTAGATTTTGGGGCACAGAAGTTGGATTTTGGGACACAAAATGTGGATTTTGTGGTGAAAGCTGGATTTTGGGGCACAAAAGGTGGATTTTGGGGCGCAAAAGGTGGATTTTGGGGCACAGAAGTTGGATTTTGGGACACAAAATGTGGATTTTGGGGTGAAAGCGGTGGATTTTGGGGCACAAAAGGTGGATTTTGGGGTGCAAGCGGTGGATTTTGGGGCACAAAAGGTGGATTTTGGGGTGCAAGAGGTGGATTTTGGGGCACAGAAGTTGGATTTTGGGACACAAAATGTGGATTTTGGGGTGCAAGAGGTGGATTTTGGGGCACAGAAGTTGGATTTTGGGACACAAAATGTGGATTTTGGGGTGAAAGCTGGATTTTGGGGCACAAAAGGTGGATTTTGGGGCGCAAAAGGTGGATTTTGGGGCACAGAAGTTGGATTTTGGGACACAAAATGTGGATTTTGGGGTGCAAGAGGTGGATTTTGGGGCACAGAAGTTGGATTTTGGGACACAAAATGTGGATTTTGGGGTGAAAGCTGGATTTTGGGGCACAAAAGGTGGATTTTGGGGCGCAAAAGGTGGATTTTGGGGCACAGAAGTTGGATTTTGGGACACAAAATGTGGATTTTGGGGTGCAAGAGGTGGATTTTGGGGCACAAAAGGTGGATTTTGGGGTGCAAGAGGTGGATTTTGGGACACAAAATGTGGATTTTGGGGTGCAAGAGGTGGATTTTGGGGCACAGAAGTTGGATTTTGGGACACAAAATGTGGATTTTGGGGTGCAAGTTGGATTTTGGGACACAAAATGTGGATTTTGGGGTGAAAGCGGTGGATTTTGGGGCACAGAAGATGGATTTTGGGGTGCAAGAGGTGGCTTTTGGGGCACAAAAGGTGGATTTTGGGGTGCAAGAGGTAGATTTTGGGGCACAGAAGTTAGATTTTGGGACACAAAATGTGGATTTTGGGGTGAAAGCTGGATTTTGGGGCGCAAAAGGTGGATTTTGGGGTGAAAGAGGTGGATTTGGGGGTGAAAAGGGGATTATGGGTCACAAATGATGGATTTTGAGGTGGAAGGGGTGGATTTTGGGGTGCAAGAGGTGGCTTTTGGGGCACAAAAGTTGGATTTTGGGGTGCAAGGTGGATTTTGGGGCTGGCTGGGGGTCACTTTTGGGGTCCCAGCCCCCCCTTTCCCCCCCCCCCAGGAGGAGGAGAATCGCCTGCGCGAGGAGCTGCGCCAGGAGTGGGAGGCGAAACAGGAGAAAATCAAAAGTAAATAGAAATTTCGGGGTCCGGGGGACGATTTTGGGGTGTCCCCCATTTTTTTTTCCCCCCTTCATCCCCCCCCCCCCCCCCAAATTCTTTTATTTTTCACCTCAAAACAGACGAGGAGATCGAGATCACGTTCAGCTACTGGGACGGCTCCGGGCACCGGCGGACGGTGAAGGTTTGGGGGGGGGGGGGGGGGGCAGTGGGTTTTGGGGGGCTCAGGGGGGTTTGGGGGGGGTCGCTGGGGTTTGGGGGGGTCGCCGGGATCCCCCCCCCCCCCCCCCCCCCCAGGTTTATTTGTTTCTGTGGCAGATGAAGAAAGGGAACACGATGCAGCAATTTCTGCAGCGAGCGCTGGAGATGCT
>JAUNZM010003204.1:0-33499 GCA_033459285.1 Clamator glandarius
TCCAGCGTGGGCCTGATCCAGTGTGGGTTCTGCTCCGGTCTGGGTGCTGGTCCGTGTGGGTCCCAGTCCGTTCTGGGTGCCGATCCAATCTAGAGAGGGTCCCCATTCCAGTGTGAGTCCCGATTCGGCGTGGGTCCCAATCTGGTCTAGATGCTGATCTGGTGCAGGTCCCAGTCTGGTGTGGGGCCTGTGCTGCTCTGGATGTTGGTCCAGGCTGAATGCTGATCGAGTATAGGACTCGATCTGGTGCGGGTCCCGATTCTAGTCTGGATGCCATTCCGGTCTGAGTCCTGATCTGGTGTCGATGCTGATCTGATCTGGCTGCTGAATTGTTCTGGATCCTGATCCAGTAGGGTCCCAGTCTGTTCTGGATGCTGATCCAGCCTGAATGCTGATCCAGTGTGGGTCCTGATCCATTCTGGATGCTGATCCATTCTGGTCCTAATCTGATTCCGGTGTGGGTCCCAATTCTGGTGCGGGTCCCGATCCGATGTGGGTCCCAATCCAGTCTGGATGCTGATCTGGTGTGGGTCCTGATTCAGTGTAGATTCTGGTCCAGTCTGGGTGGCGATTCAGTCTGAATGCTGATCCAGTGCAGGTCCCCATTCCAGTCTGGGTCCTGGATTGGTCATACTGGGGATGTGTTGAGCTCTCATCTTGGAACACCCATCGAAACCCAAGCACAGAGCCAGCTGGGAGATGTATCTCTGCCCCCGCAGCCGCTCCTTTGGCCAGGAATGGGGCTCCTCACCCTCCAGGTTTGCTTGTCCCTTGGCAGAGATTTTGTCTCAAATCACCTATTCACATTTTCAGTGCTATCACAGTGATAGAAAAAGCTGAAAAAGTAACTAGGGAGCAGTAGAAAAGGTGAGGTGCACTCAGCTGTATGTGTTGTTTACCAAGCTGAAGTGAGTTGGGGCAACTGCGTGGCTGAAGTCAGAAGAACTTGTCATCGACAGCAGGCGCACAGTCTTCTGACGATGTAGAATATACCCCCAAATACTTGATTAAATGCCTAAATGCTAAGGGAGTTGATTTTCCTTCTTCATCAAATCACTGCAAAGGTTTTGTTCACCAAAATGGAGTTTCTGCTCTATATTTTCTGACAGAAATCTGTATTTGGCATGACATCCTTTTCCTGCTGGCTGTAGTAATCAGCAGTCTCGTAAGACACAAGTGGATGCCTCACTTCCCACTATTAGTAGTTGTTAAATCATCTTGATTTAATTTTTTTTAACCGTCTCTTTTAAAAGGTACTATATTAAAACTACATGGGTAAATATATAAATGCTATAAGAGTTGATTTTCCTTTCTTCTTCATCAATCACTGTGACAGTTTCTGCTCTATATTTCCTGACCGAAGGCTTTATTTGTCATTAAATCCTTTTCCTACCGATTATACTAAGCAGTAGTCTTATAAGACACGAGCAGATGCCTCACTTCCCACTCTTAATAGCTGTTAAATCATCTTGATTTTAATTTTTTTACTCTTCTAAAAGGTGCTACGTGAAAGCTACCTTCCAGTGATGAATTGTGACTTATAGTATTCTAGTAGGCTTTGTAATATTTTCTTTTTGAACCCTGAGAAATACTTTTGTATGGTTGTCAGCTTCTCTGTAACAAAGCCATATTTGAATAGAGGCCAAGGTTAATTTGAAGATTGGGAGGCAACCCGAAGTCTGTGTTGCATAAGGAGTCACGAGATCTTAAGTCCTCCCTACTTTCTATCTTATTAGAATTTTAAAGTGACTTGTATAAGGTGCAAAGTATCAGTAATGCCTGGAAGTATGTACTTTGATGTGTGGTGTTTACAGCAGCTCTGACTAAATTCTCCTGGCTTTGTTTGCCTTCTTTCTGCCAAGGCAGGTTGGTGCTGTAATGAAAGACACATGCAGATTCCAAAGTTCTTGTCTTTTCAGGTCCTGACTGTGTGTGGCTCCCAATCGTATGAAAATACAGGCAGCAAACAACCAAGAGTCCAAAAGCAGTATGAGAGTTCGTAGAACTATAGTGTTTTCGGGTTTTTTTTTGTTCTCCCTTCACTCAGATGGAACTTGTTTTGTACGTCACACATAACATTATCCTGAAGCTAAAGTCAATGTGTCCTACCATTAAAAAAATTGTAATGTGAATGCTAGAAAGAACCTTTTGGAGAGTCTGCGTACGCAAAGGGGACTGTACAGCTACAGAGCTGCTAACCCATAAAATCGTAGACTCAGAATGGTTTGGATTGGAAGTGACCTTAAAGCCCATCGAATTCCAACTCCCCTGCCATGGGCAGGGACGCCTCCCTCTGGATTAGGCGGCTCGAAGCCCCATCCAACCTGGCCTTGGACACCTCCAGGGATGGAACATCTACCACTTCCCTAGGCAACCTGGGGCAGGGCCTTCCCCACCCTCACAATAAAACATTTCTTCCTAATATCTCATCTAAATATTTTTATAGGTCTAGTTTTAAAAAGTTGTGGGTTTGGCTACTACTACATGTAGTAATCTTTAATGTTATCAGTACAGGAGAAGTTGTTTTTAGACCGCATTATAGCCTGTTGGTTTGAAAAGGGCTCTATCACCTCTACAAACCTTTATCCTTTGTTGCATGCATCATTTACAACTAATATGCAAGTGTTTTTTTCTGCATTTGAGGTAATCACACAAAAGGTATTATAAAGGCATAGGTGAATCCTTATTACTCTCTACAACTACTTGAAGGGAGGTTGTGGAGAGGAGGGTGCTGGCCTCTTCTCCCAAGTGACAGGGGACAGGACGGGAGGGAATGGCCTCAAGCTCTGCCAGGGGAGATTTAGGCTTGAGATTAGGAAAAAGTTCTTCACGGAGAGGGTGGTTAGGCATTGGAACGGTCTGCCCAGGGGGGTGGTTGAGTCACCGTCTCTGGAGGTTTTTAAGTTTAGGGTAGACGAGGTGCTTAGGAGCATGATTTAGGGATTGGTGGGAATGGTTGGACTCGATGATCCAGAGGGTCTCTTCCAACCTGGTTATTCTGTGATTCTGTGATTCTGTGAATCAGAAGGGCTCCAAAAGTCTCCTTAAGACTAAGGATGCATTTTATTTTCCTTCTGACTTCTGCCAAGCTCTTACAAAGTCTTTGGAGAGGAGATGGTCACAGCCGTAGGTGCACTAGTCCTACCACTGCATGGTTAAACCTACTGAGCTGCTTAGAATTCATGAAGAACTCAAAATAAATGAGCTCAACATAACTTTTGTGTTTCTCAGTGGACCGGGTGAGACTTGGTCTCTGCTTCAAGATGATGTAAGTTTTGATGACTTTAAAAAGTCACTGTGTGGACTGGAGGGGTCTTATGAGAACTATGTATCGTGTTAAAAAAGAGTTTCCAGAGTCCAGTCCCCAAGTTTGCTTTTCTTAGAATTCTGGTAGTCAGAATTCATAAATGGTGCTAAGGTTGTGCAGGGGGTTTTGGGTCACAGGCTGCCTTAGTGTGAGGATGAAGTCTGTGTGTGTAGAATGGATGGGAAGGATGGAGTTGCCTCTAATGAATGATAGCACAAGGAAATTGGAGAGGTAAATCACAGAATCACTAGGTTGGAAAAGACCCACGGGATCATCGAGTCCAACTATTCCTATCAACCACTAAACCATGTCCCTCAGCACCCCATCAAATGCAGGAGTTTAGGATGCCACTGGTAGGATCTCTTCTTGTTGAGCACATTACAGCGATCTTGCCTGTCTTAAATGAGTGACAGTCATCAATATAAAAAGAAACAATGAATTCGTTTCACTAAAACTAATGTATTGGGTTTTCTCTGTGAGAACTTTGAAGCTTTTCACCAGCAAAACCTATGAAAATAGAAGAAAAATACTGGTAGAGCTGGAAACAGTATTAAAAAGAAAAAAAAAGTAGTTCTCCGTAAGCAAACTTTGCAAAAATTTCTTGAAGGAATTCAGTTAAAAATGTCGTGATGAGTGAGTGTTTTATAGACTCATCCTCTGCCAACTGTACTATGTTCTAAGCAAGGACTCTTTAAAGCAGAGGGTTAGAACAGGTTTCATTGAGGGTTTTTTGTAGCCTTCATACCTCAATATAGAAAAATATGTTGGGATAATGAACTGATGATACTATAATTGCACTGAGTGAATATATTGGAGTATTTTACATTTACTGGGCTGAATTATGGAATGGACGAATGAGCTTTTTCCTAAACTTCCTGGAGTATGGTGGGGTCTTTGTTGCTTTAGTATATGAAATTAAATTCTAATTTAATGAGCTTGTTTGTAATGATAATTTAAGCCATTTTGAGTTTAAGATCATAGCTAAAACATAAAGCATAGCCATGTAAGGTTGCTAAATTATATGGGTCCTGTATGTTAGGAAGTTTAATTCTTAGACTGGCTTGGGAGAATGGTGATGTCTCAAAGTGAGTGGTGATACAACTTCTCACACTTAAAACTGAGCAAAACACAGGGTAGGAATCATGTGAGATCCAAGCAGCAGAAAGAATACTGAGAATAGTTTCTACTCTTGCATATTTCCAATGACAAACTATAGGTAACGTTTTGATTTAAGGATTTTCCTTTGGCTTAAGGATACTTCAAATAAAGCTAAAGTGATAACTTCCCTGTAACCTTCTGAACATCATGTTCCTGTTTGTAACCCCATAGATTTTCTTTTGTAGCTGTTTCTACGCATGTCAGTGCAGGTGAGGATTTCTGGCACCCTGAAGTAGATGCATTAATGCCTGTAGCTTCATAGCTTACACCTTTATGATAATGAAGTGGTGAATGAAAAATGAAGACTTGAGATATTTTGGGAATTCCACTCAACTAGAGTAGCATGTTGCATATTAGTAAGAACACATTGGAAGCACAGTTACCCCATCAAATGTCTTTTATGCGGTTATTCATGTAGCAGAGTTAAACAAAGGCGTATATAACTCTCCTTGTATACTCTGCCCCATCCAGAATTCATGGTATAGGTGTGAATAATTGTTCTTTTCTTGCCTTTGTGGATTGCCTCTTGGGGGGAGAACAATACCCTGGAGACTAGTTCAGTTCAGTGTACTCTTCCATGCAATGCAAATAGGAATTTAGTCTCTTTACAGCAATTGAATCAATTAAAACAGAACTTAGATTGTCAGTATAAAAATTTGGAACCCCATAAAGTCACTGATAGAATAATGAAGGCCTCATTAAGAGTTATTTTTAATTTCTCTTCACTGTCCCTTTTCATTTATAGAATTTTAAAAGAAGGAGACCTGGTCAGGAGTGAGTGAGTGAGTTTATTCTGATGCACTTTTCATGGTTCAGGTGCTGGTACAAGAAGGTAGGATGGTCTGGATAGAGAGATATACAGGAATGTGTCAGTGTAGTGCAACCTGAAACTGTGGGTTTAGCGTTAACTGGTTGTAATTTGACTTGGATATTTGAGTTCATCGTGTTGCAAACTATTTTCTTTTGGTTGGTTTTTGTTTTTTTTTTTGCTTTGTACTAACTTGTGTTCTGAGTCCTTTACAAATGTCACCTTGGCTCCTAACTGTTAGTATCTGTGCTCTGGGAAAAAGTGAGACCTGCAATCATCAGGTCTGTGGAGCTTCTTCCTTTCTTTTCTCCCTACTTCCAAGCAGCTGCTTCTTTTCTAGCTCCCTCTCTTCCCATCCTCCCCTGTTGAGGTAGGGGGCAAAGTGTACCTTAACTCATGTTTTAAGGCAGACACTTCGTATTTAAACCAAGGTATAGCCTTAAAAGTAATGTTTCTGAGCCATGGAAGGCATTCTTGGAATATACATGACTTGAACTCTTCTTAAATAGCCCCAGCATACTGTGACGTAGTTAGAAATCAATGTTTTCCATGACTAATTCCAGAATCTTATGTCATTTTGCTGCGTGCTTGTTAAAAACATCCTGTGACACATAGTGCTTGAACAGACATGCACATTGTATGGCTTAAATTTAGAGGGTTTTCCATTTCTGGGGATGCAATATTGACTATCTCTCACTTTCAGAAACCAGATGTCTTGACCACCGGGGCTGGGAACCCCATAGGGGATAAGCTCAACATCCTGACAGCAGGACCACGTGGACCTCTTCTTGTTCAAGATGTTATTTTCACTGATGAGATGGCTCATTTCGACAGAGAGAGGATTCCTGAAAGGGTTGTACATGCAAAAGGAGCAGGTATGTTGAAAAACACCTACTTTTTCTCTGCCTACAGCTGGGCTTTGAAATGCTTTTGAATTAACACATAGATTGTGACAGGTAAATAGCATCATTATCTATAATTAATTATTATAGACGATGATAAATAATTATATGTCAACAACAGTGGTAAGGCCTGGTTTAAAAGAACTCGACGCCAAAGCGTGAAGCACTGAAAAAATGTTTAAAAACTGAGGAGAAAATGTAGTTATAGTCCTTAGATTTTTGTTGCATTTGTGTGATATCTGCTTCCTCTATTTGTTCCTCCATAGTGCCTCATTCTTCCGGAAGGGAAGACTTATTAATCTCTGTTTTAATGTCTGTTTCATGTTATTTAGTAGAGATTCTTGCCTTTGTCACCAGATGTATCTGTCTGTCAAAGCAACATGATGATCTGGCATTTAAATTAAAAATTTAAAAAAAAGAACTTATTTTAAAATTTCCTCCTGATCTTAGTAGGGCGGAACTGGCAGCTGAGATTTTTATTACCTATTGCTCTATAAGAAGAAAATACAAACCAGGCTTTTATTATAATGTGAATGTACCTAGGAAAAATAGCTCTGTGGGGTGGGAAGAACTTTGTTGCTTCGTCCAGCTTACAGACCAAAAATTCTGTAACACACATGAAGACTAAAGAAAAACTTGTCTTGCTCTGACATAAATAGGCAAATCTTGATAGAAGAGTATCCAAAATCTAATGTTTGTTATGTTGCACAGTAGAAGTGAGGTCTGTATTGCCACTGGGAACTGTTAATAGTCAGTTAAGGAGGGGAGTGAGCACCATGCAAATAGTAGTTTGTGTTAAGTAAATATCATTTTATGAAAAGAAATTGTGTATTTTAGTGTATAGATATGAACTATGTTTAAACCAGTGTATTTCCATGTTTCCTTTTGACCTAAAGTTGTGTCTTGGACCACAACGGAATCACAGAAGTGCTGTGGGTGGAAGGAAGGTGTCTAGATCTGATATTTTGAAATTCCTTTTCTTCAGGAGCCTTTGGCTATTTTGAAGTCACTCATGATATTACCCAGTATTGTAAGGCAAAAGTGTTTGAAGACATTGGAAAAAGAACTCCGATTGCGATCCGATTCTCCACTGTCGGTAAGGCTCTGAAGTTATTTGTGCACAGTAGTTGAACCAAAAGCTATGTTTGCATTGTGGAACACTTCATGTACTTAAGGTAGTTTGAAATGCTTTCTGCCTGCCAGTTCCTCCTCTGTGAATTTCCTTTAAATGTAAGACCTTAAACAGCTTCTGTCAGAACTCTCTGTGGACACTTCCCCTCTGGAATGTGAGAGAAAGGTTACTCTGAGCTTTTTTTTCTGATGGAAAGCTTGCTTTGCTTCTGGTCAGATTGCAATGAACACTCGAATCCTGTGGTTTAACAGTTGAAAGTTAAATACCTATGATCTCTAATGGAAAAATACGGGATACCTCTTATGGGAGGAGTATTTTGGGGATGAATGCTGTAAACTAAGTACTAGGTAAAAAAGAATAACCAATCTTCCATAAATAAACACTTACTTCTTGAAGAGCTGAGTGCATAAACTAGCAAAATCTTAATGCTGTTAGTTAAAACTTGCATTGTGATCAATATCGTGTCTGATAGAGAAGGGATCTTTCAAACCTTATGTGTTAGTACTCTTATCTCTATTTAAAAGAGAAGAAATGCCGATGAGGATTCAGCTCGGAAGTGATATTGGAGAGAATGAAGCTCAATGAGGTTCAGGGAACTGCTGATTTTGGCCTCCTGGCTCTTGCCTGTGTCTCCAAAACTGAAGGACTCATGGAAAGTTATGGGAGAAAGGCATACAGCTGAGTGTTATCTGCAGGCTGTGCTTAAGTGGGTTGTTGCACCAGTTCCTTTCCTTTCCCTGCTCTGTTTGAACATGTTTCTTCCTAGCTATCCTGTAGTACACAACTTTATTAATGAGAGAAAATGTATCCTTGTTATTTCAGCATGATCTTTGGCATTAGCTGTTCCTGAACTCTTCTGGAACACCTCTGTTCAGATGTTGTGGTGTGCACTTAAGCTCTGGTATAAAGTTACCCTTGGAAGAACTGGTTTTGATAAAGCAGGAAGGGAAATAAAAGGGTTACAACTCTTATATAAGTTCCCTTTTTATTTGGCACGCTGCTTAGATTGCTGCTTTCCAAATGACAGCTTGCACTCTGGGATTTGATGCACAAACTAAGGTGTTTTTAGCTGATTCAACCTAATAATCTGATGTTGTCTCTGTGATAATGCAGATAGCACTCTTAGTTGGTTCAAGTGGAGATGTTTGGGTTTTTTTCTTTCTTTTAACTATGGCCCAGATGCTTGGGTGGGTGTCTGTTCACACTGTGGGAACTTCCAGTGCCTGAAGTATTATTGAAAATATGCAAAATAATTCATTTGTTTAGAAAATACTTAAATTGATAAACCCCACACTTTCTGCATTTTATGGCATATTCTCTTATTCTATGTTTTTATGCTTGCAATTTGTATGTGTTTCGTATCATAACACTTCTGTGTGTTCATTTGTTTCTTCAAGCTGGAGAATCTGGGTCGGCTGATACGGTTCGTGACCCTCGAGGCTTTGCAATGAAATTCTACACAGAAGAGGGGAATTGGGATCTCGTGGGAAATAATACTCCTATTTTCTTTATTCGGGATGCAATGCTGGTGAGTAAACATGGAAGGTGAGGGCACTTTGTGAGAAGAGTCCAAAAGTTGGTTCATCCTGTTCTTACTTCTCTGAGGAGCAAAAGCTGTTGTTTTGACACACTTAAATGTTGTGAATTTGTCCCAATATATGACACGAATGCTTATTTAAAATAAAAAATCACAAAAAAATTAGATTTAAGAACTATAATACTTGATTATTTACACGGCTTTATACCATAGATAGCACACATTTAGTTGTGTTTGCTAGTGCATATGCCAGAGTAGTCAGCAAGTAAGTATGTTGTCATCTTTTTAACTTCAGCTCTGATCAAATCTGATCTGCTGGTGTTCAAATCAGCTGTTTAACTCAGTAGACATTTCTTATTTCTTTCATTCTGAGGTTATTTAAAAAATACTTTAAAAGATTCTAAATCCTTTTAGTAAACCAGATTTTGGTTTTGGCCTTCTAGTATAAGTTTACCAGAGGAGTGGAGGAGTTCTGCACAGACTCTGTATTCATTTAGGGTCAGATATTCAGTAAAATTCGAAATTGTACATCTGAAAAGATTTACCTCTCATTTTATCGCTCACAAAATGACAGCATTCTTTAATTTGAACAGCTTCTTTATCCTAATTGCAAAGGTTTTACTTTATTTTACTGCTCTGTGAATGAATTTTGTGGCAGGAGGTGAATGACGATAGAAGATCATAGAATCATAGAACAGTTTGGGTTGGAATGGACCTTAAAGCCCATCCAGTTCCAACCCCCCTGCCATGGGCAGGGACACCACCCACTAGATCAGGTTGCTCAAAGCCCCATCCAACCCGGCCTTGAACACCTCCAGGGACGGGGCAACCATGATTTCTCTGGCCAACCTATTCCAGTACCTCAGAGGTTCGCACAGGCCCACCTCTTACAACTTTGTCTCATCTTTCAGCGTGCCGTTCCTTTCCCAGTGGAGTGTCTTGAAAAAAACTGTTTTTTCTTGTTTTGTACCAGGAGTTGTTTAGTCTACCTCATGTAGTTTTGAAGTGTTACAGAACTGTTTCTTATTGTTTTTCCTTCCTCCCTCCTCCACTTCGAAACAAATCAGTTTCCATCATTCATCCATAGTCAAAAGAGGAACCCTCAGACACATTTGAAGGATCCAGACATGGTGTGGGACTTCTGGAGTCTTCGCCCTGAGTCTTTGCATCAAGTAAGGTTCTCCTTTGACAGTATCTTGTATGATTAAGAAATTCATGTTATGATATGACAACAAAAGTTTTTAATGGCCTCGTTTCCATATTTATCCGGGATTGTACGTAATCTTCTAGGAACAGTAAAGGTGAAAGGTCTGCAATAACTCTTAAGGCTGTTAGTGCACATATCTGGCCTTTTTTTCTGTTAATGCCTCTATGAAATGAGTAGGATTCTTCTCTTTTGAGCATCATATTATATATAGGGATGAAAGGGATGTTGCTAAGTCCTGTACGACTGAAGCAGTGGAGATACCGATGAACAACAGATGTTAGAGAACAGTGAAGTACTGGGAAAGTAATGCTATCACATAGAAGTTTATTTAAAGTTGTGTATTGTGAAGCACGTTTGGTCAACTCCAAGAATGAGTAGAATTGACAGTGTGTTCTAATTATTCCGAAATGTATTTGTATCCCAGAATGTTATACAAAAAAAGCTTTTAATATAAAACTAAAAATGCAGTTGTATTTTTTTAAAAGGAAAATGGGTTCATAAAGAAGCCTTCCGTGGTTGTTAATTGGAAAAAGGAGTACCACAAGCATTCTTTGTGATCCTAAACCTAAAGAAAAGCACTGTTTTGAATGTTTGCATGGTGATGCATTTACTGCTTGAAGACTTTGAAGAACTGGTTGTTACTGACTTCAGTTTTCAAATTTTGTCTTTAACACGGAAAAAAAAAATCTTATTTATATGTAACTGAAATTATCCATGGTTAGCTGCTCTGTGCTTATAGGGGAAATTATAACATTATCAGTAGTTTAATGACTTGTGCTTCACAAAATATTTCACGTGAGCATAAAACCCCACATAGGTTTAATTCACAATTGTTCTTTGTGCAAAACCGAAGCAGTCTTAGTTGATTAACACTCTTAAACTAGAAATTCCTCAAGGAATTCATACCATTAAGATGGTTTCCAGTGATGCAGTTAAATGCAATACAGAACTTTGTTTTGAATGATTGCTTTATCCTTGAACTGGTGAGCCCATTAACAATTGATCCTTCTCTTTAGGTGTCTTTCTTGTTCAGTGATCGTGGTATTCCTGATGGTTTTCGCCATATGAATGGATATGGATCCCATACTTTTAAACTGGTTAATGCCAGTGGACAAGCAGTCTATTGCAAATTCCATGTGAAGGTATTGGTGTTTTTTTCCAGTTACCTATTGAAAGTATACATCATATGGGATAAAACCAATTTTAAACAGGCAATCTAAAAATGTTCTGTGACTTGTCGTTTCTGAATTAAACTTGAATTGTTGGAGAATAGACTCAGACAAAAGGGCGTGTGGATTTTTACATCAGTTCCATGCGTTTAACAGACAGGAGGAACATCGTTGTTCCTACTATGACACAGAAGGTATTTATTGGACTATGAAAAAGTCTTCTTTAGGGAACTGTCTCCTGATATGGGAGAACTCTGTCAACTTGTTCGGTGAGCTCTGAGCCCCTAGGTCAACTTAGTCCATTTCTGCCTTCTACTCCTGATGTGACTCCCTTGCTGTCATTCAGTGAAGATGCAAGAATCCTCTAGCCCTTTGGAAATGTGTTTTAGTCAGTGTGTTCCTTTTTCACGTTCCTGGCTACCCCGTAATCCGTATTCACCAGGTACTTCTTCAGGTAGAAGTTCTCTCTGTCAGGATCTAGTTTTGATTCCTATTGATCTACCCGATATGAGCTGCATTCATCTAGTATTTTTTAAACTCGGTTTCCAAGAGCTCTGCAGCTGAAGCTCACAGAACTTGCACACTTTTGTGAGAAAGCCACATCAGTGTATCTTACTTGAAAACAACTTCCCTTCAATATTTTAAAGACAACAGAGTTTCTCACCCAATTAGACATCTACCTTTGAAGCAAGACTTTGGAAACCATTATGTTAAGCTAAAAGAGGTTGTTTAGCATCTTTTAGCCTTTGAGTTGTCAAAAGCTAATTAAAGTGAGATTTTTAGTTAGTGCTAAATATGTCACAAATAGAGATGGTGAGGTGGGATATGGACATTCATGTAGAACCCAGGACTTTCAGCCCTAAGGTTGGAAAAGGTGGGATGGAAAGGAAATTAACACTGCATCCTGTAAGGAGAGAGGTGAAACTGCTTTACTTGATGTGCTGCAGGGACCATAACTTCACATTTGATGTCTTGCGTTCTGTGGTAGACCACTGCACGTTTATTTCACCATTCTTAGAGAAGTAATTTTTATCTGGATGGCAGCTGTTGAGTGTCTTGGTAATCAAGTTACTGGAGATTCTACGAATGATAACAGCATTGTTGGAGTCTTAAGTTTTATTAAAGCACATTTTATGAATGATTTTTGTCATGCTTTCTGTGTGTTGTAACTGCTGCTACTGCTTTTATCGCTTGTAGACTGACCAGGGCATCAAAAATCTTTCTGTTGAAGAAGCAGGAAGATTGGCTTCTACCGATCCTGATTATGCAATACGCGATCTTTACAATGCCATTGCCAAGGGAGACTATCCATCGTGGTCCTTCTACATTCAAGTCATGACATTTGAAGAAGCAGAGAAGTTTCCATTTAATCCTTTTGATTTAACTAAGGTCTATCTGATACTGGTGTGAATATTGAATTTTGGCTAGTGTAAGAAAGGTCATGAGATCAAAATGCAGGAAATGTCAGGCTGGGCTTACCTATAAAAAAAAGTGTAAGCATTTCTGTGGAGTAGCACTGTTTTCTTACAAGTTCCCATCAGCAGAGTTAGTCTGTCCTTTTTATTCTTCACTTCTGTTTAAGTGTATTCTTTATTTTATGGTCACAATGAGTCAGAAATTCTGGAGGTGAATTATATTGATGTTAAGTCTGATATTACTCTTCCTCGGTGAAATATGGCTAGGGCTTGGTTCCAGGCCTGCATTTCCAAAGTGTGATCTCAGATGATACAGTCACACCCTGAGCTTCCTAATTTTAAATGCTGTTGATATGTCACTTCTATTTGGTCTAATTTTATGTTCTTCTCATTCCTCAGAACGGCAATTGGAAGCTGGAAGTTATTAACATCAACTAGTATTTTTTTTTTGGCAATTTGGGAGAGCAATATCAGAGGAAAGACTTTTGAACATGAAAATACAGGCTAAGATGACGAAGAAAAGGCTAATTAAGCTGGTTGCCTTTTCAAGTAGCTGAGAACAACCATCCTACCAGTTCCACCTACGATATTGCATTCCTAGGCATTTTTTCAAGTGCCTGTGGGTATTCCGTCCAAGGAATAAGGTGCTGAGTTAAAGCTGGGATGATGAAATAAGTTGTACTAATACTCTGTATTAATTGCAAAAGACTTCTTCAAGTAAGGCATTTCTCAAAAAGTTTGTTAGCAAAAAATACTTTTCTTTAGTAACGTATTTTCACAAGACTTTACTGGGCAGCGTGTGCCTGATCTATTACTTAAATGAGCATTATTAAGAGTTATGCAGCTTTAATGTATGTGTGTTGTCTTCTAGATCTGGCCCCATGGTGACTATCCTCTCATCCCTGTGGGAAAAGTTGTCTTGAACAGGAATCCCGTCAATTACTTTGCAGAGGTAGAACAGATGGCATACGATCCCAGCAACATGCCGCCTGGTATTGAACCTAGCCCTGATAAAATGCTGCAGGTAAACTGCAATGCAGATAACGTTTTATGTAATTAGCACCATGTCTGCTTTGCTGTTTATGAGAGCATCACCGTTGCTGTTTGCGTAGCAGCACTGGAATAACACAGAAGATGGAGAGCATCTGATTTTGTGGTTGGTTTTAATGATCACCCTTTGTGCTCATTCAGAATTGAAATATATAGAGAATGGGAAAGAACTAAAGGAATAGAAAATGTAGGATTTAGAGGGCATCTGCAACAGCTGCTGAAGTTGATGGGGAAATCTGCCAGTCTGACAAAAATTATGGGATAAAACCATAGCAGCAGTGTGTATTTTTTCATGCATTTACACTATTATCTTATAAACTCTTATGAGTTTGAGAGGTGTACTTCATATGCACTAAAATACAGATATAACTAGTCTCTAGTACAAACCACAGGGCCATTCTTTGGAAGTAGTACTGGATTTCTTACAGGTAAAAATACTGCAGTGTCTGCAGAGCAGTGGATGTTTGCATGTTATGCTTTTTCACATTGAAACCTGATTGTTGTTTAAATTACATCCATGGAAACAAGAAGGTATTTTGACAGTTTTAAGTGGGTAAACTCAAGAACCATCATGGAGTTGTTTTGTTTCACCTCTCTCTGCTCCCGGAAACTTCAGGGTCAGAAACAAGCTCTTGTCTTGCCATCCAAATGTCACTAGACCTGCTTCAGGTTCAGTTCACTAATTAAATAAAGAACTGCCATATTCTAATGTAATCAATCCATTTTTACATCTCAGGTTGAAAATAGGTCGGAGTATTTTCTTATACCTTAGTAGTATTTAGCACCGTTATGTAGAGATGAAAATGACTGTGTGTAACCATTTTCCTAAACCTATTCTGAAGCAGGAAAAAGGTAGGAAATACCCAAGCTGCATAAATGCAATCCAGCCTGCTGTTTCTCACTGATATTACAGCCAAAGTGATTTGCATCCAATTGTCGCTTCCGATATGACCTAAAGTATATCAAGAATATATATGCAAAGGGAACAGCCTTGAAGGGGGCCTACAAGAAAGCTGTAGAGGAGCTTTTTACAAGGGCATGTGTGATAGGGCATGTAGTGAGAGGGGGAATGGCTTTAAATTGGGAGGGGAAGATATAGATTAGACATTAGGAAGAAACTCATCACAATGAGGGTGGTGAGACACTGGAACAGGTTAACCAGGGAAGCTGTTGATGCCCCGTCCGCAGGGGTGTTCAAAGCCAGGTTAGATGGGGCCTTGGGCAGCCTGATCTAGTGGGACGTGTCCCTGCCTGTGGCAGCAGGTGGAACTGGATGGTCTTTAAGTTCCCTTCCAATCCAAACCATTCTATGATTCTCCCTTTTACTATTTAATGTATAATGCTTTGAACTGGGGGAGCGATCTCTTTCGGCAAGTAGTAGTTAATATTTGCAATAAATATTTTAGGGTCGGCTTTTCTCGTATCCTGACACTCACAGACACCGTCTGGGACCGAACTACCTACAAATTCCTGTGAACTGCCCCTTCAGAACTCGCGTGGCCAACTACCAGAGGGATGGACCGATGTGCGTTACCGACAACCAAGGTAGTAATGAAAGTATCTCTAAATGTAATAGTACTTATGGATATAGTGCAGAATTCTTTTCTATTCATAGGAGATTTAAGGCATTTGCAAACCAGCTCATTTTATTGGGTATTACTAATTTACACTGTGCAAAATGCTACCTTTTCTCTTCATCCATTCAATGTCTCTTCTGACTTTTTCCCCCAAATCAAACATCACTGTATTACTTCTTGAGCTTCAGACTTCCCAGCCTGTCATTTTCATTTTATGTGAAAACTGTTCCTTACCTTTCATACTTAACTTTTTTGTGTCTTTCCTTGTATTACTGGATCCTTTTTGAGTTTAGTTGTTAGAAATCCACCATATGCTGTTTTCTGTAGAGTGCCCTAACTTTGTCCATGTGCCATTCCAAATAGTTTCTTTAACTCAGTGCTCACCAGCAGGCAGAAGCAATTTAATTCAAAATAACTACACGTGTTCAAGATCTGTTTTGTGATGGGTAATGATGTATCTTTGATTTCTGCGTATATTCCTTGAGAAGGGTCTACCTGGTCAGTTCTTACTGCAAGAAGCGACCTTTTATTCCTGTGTTTCTTATGTTCTTAATGCTAAATGACAAGAGACTTTGTTCGTGTTATCTCCTGTTTGAGGGATCCTGTTGAAAGCATTCTTAAATCTGAATAGGTTGTAGTGTCTTCATCACTCTTATTCACTTATACTTTGTCTCTCTTGTTGGTTTTATACAAGTGTTGAGGATCAAAACCTTGCTCTAAAACACAAGTGTGCTCCTTTAGGGTACAGAATGCATTCTCTACATCTTTAGGACTTTAAAAGGAGCACATGGCATAAGTTTCCTTATAGAAACAGCCATGTGCTAAAAGCTGGTAGAATCTGGACTATTAATGTTTTTCAGTGCTATGTACGTACCTTCTCCTTGCTGCAAACAGACTCATTTTACTTTTGTATCAGTGGAGGGAAAGGAGTTTTTTTCTTAGTTCCTGAAAAGTAGAATGTTTGTCATCTGTACATACTTATTTAGAATGGGTGCATAACTCTTCTGTTAATCCGGGGAAGGAGTCTTTCTTTGGAAGTTTGGACAGGGGGTGGGGAGTTTAAAGGCATTAAATCCAAGTGAAGCTTGTGGTGTGTTTAAAAACCTGGAGTTAGGCCTTTAGGAGAAAGGGGATTTGCAGAACACCCAGTTTAAGTTCTTTTAAACACTTTTAGAAAAATGCTTGTTAAAAGGGACTTAGAACTTTTTTAGTTACTTATTTAAATTGAAAATTGTGCTTGAGAAATGCTTTCACAGAAGTAACTTACTACCTTTCTATGTCGACTTCTAGGCAAAAGTCTAATCTAAAAATGGGAGGTGGCCTGAATGTCTTTCAGGAATCTGTACTTGCACTTTTTAAATTTAAAAACTGACTTTCATGTACTCGGTTCCCTTCGTTAAGCTGCAAGAGCATAAATGCCAAGAACAGGGCCTTTAACTTCATCTCTGTTTAGCAGAACGCTGTGTTCTGTCAGCATTTGCCCAATAGTGACTGTTTTACACCTGGGAGTAAACAAGGATATACTTAAGCTGTGCCTCGTGCCAAAAGCACTGTATTCCTCTGGGCTATGAATTCTAGGAAGGAAGTATTGGGAAGGAAATATTGGGAAAACAAGCTACTCCTGTCCAAGAACAGATAAGAAGTTTGGTTTTGTGCAGTTCTGGTAGTTTAAAATACACCCCCTACACAGTTAAGATTAGTAATACTTCCACTGTGCAGGTGAAGGACTATTTTCTTGGGTTTTGTGATGGCTTGAACTAAAACGTTGCATGACTCCTATGACTTTGTCAATTAAAACTGTCTGTGCAGTGTTGTTGAAAGCAGCCAGAGCTTCGTATTTCTGAAACAAATCAGTTTTCCCCCCAAAAAGGTATTAAGTTCATAGTAAGTGCTGTTAAGTACTGGCTGAAGACACTGCTGTATGTTGACAGAAAAGTGCTGACAACTGTTTCGGATAAAGTGAATCGTAACTGAGTCACTGTTTTTTTCTAGAAGAACCTTGTGTCTTCTGACTTAATCTGGGAGAGCTGACATCTGATTGTTTTGCCTTAGCGTGGGGTTTGTTTGTTTTCAGGTGGTGCCCCAAACTATTATCCCAATAGTTTCACTGGTCCAGAAGATCAGCCCATGGTAAAGGAGAGTCGCATGAGTGTTTCGAGTGATGTGCAGCGCTTTAACAGTGCAAATGAAGATAATGTGACCCAGGTACGATGTGTGAAAAGGTTTTATATTGCTTAGTATGTAAGATGAGATTAGATAATATTCATAAGAATCATTCAAACATGACATCTCTCTGAAGCATCTGGGCTAACCTGAAGTTCAACTCTCATGAGAGTGTGGAAGATCTCCATACAGCTTAATTTAATGCATAATTGAACTTTCACTGACAGGAGAGTTAGTGAATTCCCACAGACCTTTGTGATCCACATCCTGGGCACAGATATTTAGAGGTTGTGACTTTCTCCTTGCGATTGGTGACTGCTGATATTCAAAGTAGTGTATGAATGTAACTTCATGGTCATCAGTTCCTGAATTGGACCCTGATACCTTTCCTTGTTTCCATTCATTCAGTAAGCAATAGTTATTCCAAGCCAGAAATGGAAAACAAATTCGGGGGAAAAAAACAGCCACAGATTGGTTACCTTTTGAGTTTAAGTGTTTTGCTTATTTTAAGTGTTGCCTGAATAGTAAATGAAAGCTATTCTTTCAAGTCTAGTAAGTATTATTGGCTGTCACATGCTTTTGGACATTTAAAAATCTTTATTTCCAATCATAAGGTGCGAGACTTCTATACCAAAGTGCTAAAGGAGGATGAACGCCAAAGGCTGTGTAAAAATATTGCTGATCATCTTAAAGATGCACAACTCTTCATTCAGCAGCGAGCTGTAAGTGGCCTGTTTGGTTTTATCCTTTGCCCTTTATTCCATGTTTTCCTGCCGTCTAGTAACTTTGTCACAATGGCAATGTGCTTATGGGAAGGAAGATCAGGAATTCTCCAAGAAGGATATTATGTTCCCCAACATAAGAAGGATATGGAAATACTGGAATTTGGAGAGCCACAAAGATGATCAGAGGGCTGGAGCACCTCTGCTATGAGGATAATCTGAGAAAGTTGGGGTTATTCAGCCTGGAGAAGAGAAGGCTCTGGGGAGACCTTAGAGCAGCTTCCGGGACTGAAAGAGTCTCCAGGAAAACTGGGGAGAGACTTATCGCAAGTGCACATAGTGATAGGATGAGGAGGAATGGCTTTAAATTGGAAGAGGAAAGATTTAGATTAGACGTTAGGAAGATATTCTTCACGATGAGAGTGGGGAGGCCCTGGCACAGGTTGCCAGGTAAGTTGTGGCTGCCCCATCCCTGGAGGTGTTCAAGGCCAGGTTGGATGGGGCTTAGGCAGCCTGATCCAGTGGGAGGTGTCCCTGCCCATGCCTGGGGCTTTGGAACTGAATGATCTTTAAGGTCCCTTCCAAACCAAACCATTTTATGATTCTGTGATTGAAGAAGGCATCTTCTAGATTTTTCTTATGCAGGAATTACCAATAGCAAACACTTAAATATCTGCGTATTTACCTAACATAAATGATGTTAAATGCATGTTAAAGTAACATTTTTCCTGATGGAAAGAATGGGATTGATGTTGAACATCAAGGCTGTCATTATGTGTTTAGTTTGGGGTTTCAGAAATCAAGTGGCTGCCAGTGTAACGCTTTACACTAAGCAAGGAAAGGGCAGTGAAGGCCAAGGTGGTATTGGATCTCTATCCTTCCCAGTGATTCTTTGTTTAAATCAGTAGAGCCGTCTGTGAGATGATAGAAATAGTGTTTGATATTCGGAGTGCCTTTATGGCTGGTCAGAATTAAACTTTTCATCCTGCTGTTATTCCTCATGATATGTACTGCTTGTAGACCAGAGAGCAGGAAATGTGTCGGAGAGTAGATTTGAAGTGGAGGAAAAAAATTGTTGTTGCCTTTTCTGTTCTATCTTCCTGTTTAGGTGAAAAACTTCACTGATGTTCATCCTGACTATGGTGCTCGTATTCAGGCTTTGCTGGACAAGTACAATGCTGAGAGGGGGAAAAAGGTATGCTAGGGATTGCTGTAGTTGAATTTGGACTGGCTATGAACTGCCTTTGCATCTCTTGTAAATCCAACAAACCGAGAACTTGGTCTTGATTTGAATGGCAGAAGTCAGTGCATGTAGAATTACAAAAATGAGGAAACATCACTCTAATTACATTTAATTCAGTGACGATTAACCAATGGTGTACAATTATTTTGTTTCAGTTGTGGTTTTATAAGGCTTTTGGAAGATAACTGTACAGGATATGCAACGTGTTCAGGTTGCTTCTTCAGGCCAAATTATTTCCCACTCTTTATAGCGGTAATGAAACATTTCCCCAGGCTTTTCCTGGGCTCAGTGCTTGCCACACAGAATAACAATGTTGTTGCTTCAAGTACTCATTTTTCTCTGAAGTTCCCGTAACTATTTTTAATGGAACTTGCTCTGAATATTTCTTCTGTGTTATTTTTAGGATGTGATTAGGACCTATACCCGGCCCACGTCTCATGTGTCTGCTAAAGAAAGATCCAACTTGTAAGATGTGCTGCGGAGATGAGCTCTATGGATTTTGCATCCTTAGAACTGCGGGACAACCTGTTGAAGATGGTAATGAATATAGCAAACTTGCACACAAATACAGCAATGTTTTACAGGCTTGGTTTATTAAGCATTCAAGTGCCTGTATCTGTATTGTAACTAGGTAACACAAGCTAACGATCCTAGTGCCTTTCAACACTTTACCGCTTGGTAACAACATATGCTGTTCTTAAGGGAATTAATGATTAAAAACTATCTTCATTTCTAGAAGCAAACATAAACTTAATCACAATAATGTTTCATTTTTTCATTTCAAAACTTTCCTGGCTAAATCACATGAGAAAACTTCTGTGATGACAGTGATTATCCTTATAGATAAACCTGTTTATGTTAAAAAGTGAATGTTGCTCAGTATTTCTAATAAAATAGTTCTCAGTATCAGCAGACACTTGAATTTCATTTTTGGCCTCCCAGGAATAAAATGCTGTGCAGTAGTTCAAGTAAAATGTTGGGTATACCTCATTCCTTATGATGAAAATGAAGCTAACTAGAAAATTTAATCTCACTATATGTAAGTTCTGTTCTCAATATATAAGGTAACCTTTGCTTAGTAATGCTAGGTTGGGGTATAACAGGAAAAGATATTTTCTTACTACATACACTTCACTACTAAATCGATTGCATTGTACAGTTCTTTGGCAGGAGGAATTGTTCTTTCTGATCTGTAAGAACTGAAATGGAAAAATGCTACTCTTCCAAGAGTCTGAGAAATTAACCTCCAAATTCACAAATATTTTTATCTTGGCCAAATTCAGGTTCAGGCACTTTCTAAACTATTCCTAATGGCTCCAGAAAGTCTGTTCTTCTACTACCATAATCTAATATTGCTCTGTATTGATCAAGCCAGAGCTAGTTTTTGGAGTTGGACTTAAATTTTTAAGTGGCTTGTTTGGATAAATGTGGCTATCTGCTCCTAGATATACATATAAAACCTGGTTTTGGGTGTGTTTTAATGTCCCCTAGCACCTGCAATTTAGTTAATCAGTGCAAAAGATCCCTTTGGATTGAAAAGTGTTCTCTTATTATTCCTTAGATCCAAAGAAGTTTCTTTAGCTTAGTAATATTCTTTTGTCTTCAGTCTTGGTAATTGGTGCCCAGGCTGACTGTTGGAGTTTGGAATGAAAATCTGTCATGCCAAAACAGTTTTAGAAATGTAGGATCAGACAATTCACTACATGCCTAAAGACCTGGCAATTTAATAGCTACTCTGCTTATTCCTTCTTCCTAAAGAGAAATATCAGTGTATGTGTGTAATTAATCCAGTTCCCAGCTGCACAGCATCACCCCTTGTTTGCCTTGTTTCCTTGTTTGCTTGCTGGTACTGTTTGGACTGGAGAAAGCAGGAATGGTGATATGAAGGATTTCAGAGCCCAGCTTAAGCCAATGTTATACAAATTTCAACTCATAGCAGGTTGGTTTTTTTTCCCCACTATTCAGTGCATTTCTGGGTCTGTCTAGAGTTGTGTTTTTTGTAGGAGTATTTCCTGACTTGGCATTTAAGTGGGAACTGGCATTCCAAGAAGGGATGGCAGGTAAAGAAGAGTAGATACCAAGTGCTGTTCCACTAAATTGTAGAAAGCTGCTACTTCTCCAACTCATTCTACTAACCTATAGTGAAAATTAGCTGTGATATAGATGCAGTAAAATAATACAAACCGATGGAGTACTCTGTTCTGGGATTCAATTGGATTTTCACCTGATCAGGCAGGCTTAATGTTTAGTTTTGGTTGTGTCTGCTAAATGAATTGTATTGTCTTTCTCTCCAATTTCTGAAATAAAACTGAATTTAAAGTTCTCTCAGCAATATATTGTCTGTTTGCTCTGCAGATGTTTTCAAGTGGTTTATTTTAATCTAGAAATTCAGACCTTCATCTGTGTTCTGGAGATTGTGTGGAAACTGTTGATGTTTTGGGTAATTGATACCTATTTCAGAATTTTATTTGGCCAGCACGGGCCTTGACTGCCAACAACAGCCTTGGGCTCAAGGCTGACCCTTGGAATTCATGTGCAGGGGTTAAACACCAAGTTCTGCTCGGCAATGATATGTGAAATTACTTGTTAGCAGCCTTCCCTTTAATTTCCTAAGCCTTTACAGAAGGGAATGCTGTGGTCCAGCAGTGCCTACCATTGTGTGTGCCTCATGGATGGGAAAAAATTGCTATCTTGCTTTGCAGAGTTGGACTAAAACACCTGGAGTGTCTCAAAGCTGCACCTGTATTGCCCAAACATTCAGTTCTGGTTTTCTTATTGCAGTTCCTTCTTTCCTACATCACCACTTCTTCTTTCCCGGTGAGGAACCGTGTGCCTCCTCCTAACCTCGCGGTGCGTTGTTGGGTGGCCTTCACCAACCAGTGGATAAGGACCCACGTGGTGGAAAGGGCGCTGTGACGTGACCTTGGGGAGGTTTTAGTAGAGTGTTTAACACGGACGGCTGGTTTATTAACTCGCTGGGTGGCCTTCGGCTGAGCGTGCCTGTAAATGGCTATCGCTGATCAATCCTACTGTAAGTTACTCTACTTTAGAGTAGCGTTTAGGTTAAAATTTGGTTGGATCAAGTCAGAAAAAAAATCCAGTACTAGGGAATGTGGAAGAGAGAGGACACGACTTGTGCAGTAACATTGGGAGCACACAGAACAGGCTGTGTAGGTTGTGTGTACCTCCTGCAGCTTTGTTCTGAAACACCTAGAGCCTTAGGCAGCACTGGAAGAACAATAATGCTTTTTCTTCAAATAAACTAGATAATAAATCCATTTACAGCTATTCAATTTGAGAGTAAGTAAACTTTACATAGTATGGTGCACTCTCACTTGTGTTTCAGCATTGTGTTATGCTGGAGTAAAATCCAATATTCCTTTGACAGGTCATTGCAATACATTTTACTGTCATGTGTGAAGGAGAATAGCTTTCCTGTTCGTGTTTTATTTTAAATGCACGTCTGTAGCAGCTGTTTGAGCAGGTCCAGAGAAGGCCACAAAAATGATCAGAGGGCTGGAGCATCTCTCCTATGAACACAGTCTGAGAGAGTTGGGGTTCTTCAGCCTGGAGAAGAGAAGGTCCTTTGGAGATCTTGTTGTGGCCTTTCAATGCTTAAAGGGGGTTTATGAGAAAGATGGGGATAGATTTTAGCAGGGCAATAGCACAAAGGGTAATGGTTTTAAACTAGAAGACTATTACATAGGGACAAAAGGTTTACGATGAGTATTGTGAAACACTAGCACAGGTTTCCCAGAAAGGTGGTAGAAGCCTCATCCCTGGTCAGGTTGGAAGGGGCTCTGAGCAAGCTGATCTGGAACAGATGACCTTTAACTTCTGATCCAATTCTGTGATTCTTTCTGCACTTTGAGTTTTGTTTGCTGTAGGGGTTGGAGCTTCAACCCAGCGCTATAAAAGCGTATCGATCCAGTGATATGTCGCCTTTTCTTGTCTCTCATTGATCAATTACATGAAGATATGCAGTGCATGGTAAAACCTGACCTGTCCTCCCAGGAGATATTCCAGAAGTTAATCTGAACCGATGTTTGAGCTCACAACTGTGTGATCATGACATAGGTCATGACATGCAAAGCTGGACTCCAGCAGAGCCTTGCCTCAACTGATGTCGAGGATACAACTTCAGCAGTTGCATAAGGCCACTTTGGACAGAACCGGGTAAAGAACTACGGCTCTTTTTTGATGACTATAAATTAAATTAAGGCAATTATGCCAGATTTGTAGTTTGTCTGTCAGTAATTGATTCCAACTTAGCTCCTGCATCCAGTCTGAGAGCTAAAGACCCTTATGATCTGTGCTGTTCCATCATCTCACCTACAGCTGTTAAAGGTACCCACAAAGCATCTTTTCCCTTTCTCTAGTTCAGGATGATTTCAGTTTTGGGGATGGATCATTTAGACTGAAGAAGATTCCTGAAAAAGCTCTATGTTTGCAAAGGAAAAGGTTACATAATTACGTAGCCTAGGAAAGGTAATTGGAGCTAAAATATTGAGGCAGTGGTGTAAGAATAACACGTGAAGTAGCTTGATACTGGGTTTGCTGGTAACAATGACGTTTTTACAGCCTGGGTTGCTTTGTGGAGCCTGGATGGTTTAGTTGTGCAGTAACCAGCTTGAACTTTGTCACGGTGGGAGTTCCACCCAAAGTCAAACTTCAGCTCCCAGTGCGGCTGGAAATCTCACTGCGTGTCACTGTCTGAGAGGAAACAGGCCCTCAGGAGCTGTGCTGATGTTTATTTTTAGATCACACAGTAAAGCTTGATGAAACCCTCCTAAGAGGGCCACGAACGTGATTAATTGATCTGAGGGCTGGAACACCTGTTAGAGGACAGGCTGAGGTAGTTGGAGTTGTTCAGCCTGGAGAAGAGAAGGCTGCGGGGGGACCTTAGAGCAGCTTCCAGGACTGAAAGGGGCTCCAGGAAAGCTGGGGAGGGGCTCTGGATCAGGGAGTGCAGGGAGAGGATGAGAGGGATGGTTTTCAGCTGGAAGAGGGGAGATTGAGATGAGATCTTACAGAGAAATGTTTTCCTGTGAGGGTGGGGAGGCCCTGGCCCAGGTTGCCCAGAGAAGTGGTGGCTGCCCTATCGCTGGAGGTGTTCAATGTGATATTGGATGATGCTTTGAGCACCCTGAACCAGTGGAAGGTGTCTCTAAAGCTGTGGGCAGCAGCGGGGCCTTGGACCTTGATGATCTTTAGGGTGCCTCGCAACCCAAATCATTCTATGATAACTTCTTTACATAAAAGCCATTTTTTTTATGCTTTACTTTTGTGTTCTAGAACTAATTTCTAGAACTAATTTCCTTCGTTGGCCCCTGCAGGGATATCTTCTGTGTAAAATCTCACCAGGATATTAAATGTTATGCTGAGGAAACACAGGCAGCTTTTCATCTGAACCTCTGCTGCCTACCATGCTGGTCAAATAGAGCTGGGGAAACATGGCAAGCTGCTCATATTTGTTCTGGCATTGATATCCATGTTTGTTCTGGCATTGATCCATATTCCTTGGGCTTTATTCCACATTTATCCATAGCCCTTGCTTAACCTCCTTGCACACCTTTCCTTGTTTTCACACTGTTGGGTCTTCAACTAATGAAAACCCTTGCGACTTCGAGTTTTTTATGCGTTTAGACATCGAGGGGCCCTAGCTGCAAATTGCACTGGTTGCCCAATAATGTCGAAAGCCGAAAAAATACGCTGTTCTTCAGAATTTCTCAATTGTTCGAAGAAATTATTGTAAAAGACTATTTAAAGACATTTTAAAAGTCTTCTTAAAATAGTGTGTGAATACTGACAGTGTCCTGCTTCACTCCTTACTTCTCCCACAGACTATTCAGGAATCATTTCTTTTACTCCCATGGTTTGGAAATTGTACTTTGTGCTTTTAGCCTCTAAACATAATTGTACACTTTCCAGGGCAGAAATGGCTTAATAACAAATCTTTGACATGTACCAGGTTGAAGGTTTTAAAGCAAGTCACTGCTGAGCATTACACAAACAACACAAAGTCCATTCAGTATCTAATCAGAGGCTTTCTTATATCTTTTTAACAGGTAAGTTCTCTATGTAGTAACCTTATCACATTCATTATTGTAAGAAAGGGGTCTTAACTGCTGATGTTTGATTTAATTTCTTGTTCCCAAAGTCCCCTTTCCAAAATTTAGTTTATTTCATGGTTTAAGGATGTACTTAAGATGGTTTCTGCTTCACACTCTCTTACTAATTAATGGAGAGATATTGCCTCCTCTCAAAACAATTAAAAGTACCTAGATGAGCCTCTCTTTGACTCACTTTCTGCCTGGTGTCCACTCAGGTAATCCAGTTCACTCCTGAACTCTCAAAACTACCTTAGAATCACAGAGTGGAACCTCAAAGCCCATCCAGTTCCACCCCCTGCCATGGGCAGGGACACCTCCCACTGGATCAGGGGCTCCAAGCCCCATCCAACCTGCCCTTGAACATCTCCAGGGATGGGGCATCCATGACTTCTCTGGGCAAACTGGGCCAGGGCCTCACCTCCTTCACAGGAAAATATTTCTTCCTAAGATCTCATCTTGAACATCCCTCTTTCAGCTTCAAACTATTCCCCCTCGTCCTATCCCTGCACTGCCTGATGTTGACCCCCTCTGCAGCTTCTCTTCAGCACTACTCTCAATCTGTCCTTCACCCAGCCTGTGATTAGGGTTTGAGTTAGGTCTGTTAGGATTAGATTTTGGGTTAGGGTTAGTGCCTCTTATGGTCCATTTGGATTTCTCAAAGTTACAGGACAACACACTCTGCAAATTAAGCTTTATTTCATGAGCTTATTAAGAAATAAACCAAAAAAAACATGACAAACTGGGACTCAATCTCCTGTTGCTAGCCTGGTCCATCACGTAAATTTACTTACTCTCCACTTAGGTTATAAGACTTTACCATTTATAACCCATAACTCTTAATTCATTCCTTAGCCAATAGTGAGAGTGCTAATCCTTCCTTCTACCGTCCCTGTGGGCTGGAATCCCCTGTATCAGCTCACGTATCACATCAGGAGGCAGGAAAACCTCAGCAGTCCAGCTGCTTTTGGATCTGCTTCAAAAGCCTTTTGACTAAGTGTTACTTTATACCTTCCCCCCTCCTTCTTTGCGGGAGCCCTAGTTGGCAGGTGTCTGTTTGGACCTGGGCTCTAGCTAACTCTACATCTCACACTAACTCTGGACCCTACCCTAAAGTTCGCTGTTATTCTAATCCTTATCTCAACACTAAATCTAGAGTTAATTGACCTGCAGTGGTCTATGAGGGCCCTCAGCTGTGCACCCCGGCTTTGCAAGTACCTTTTGGTGTGTTCCGGCATCACTCAGAACCGTCTAAAGGGCAAGGAGGAGCATCCATCTACATTTCTACGCTGCTCAGGTCAGTTGAACATTACCTTCAGGTCATAGACTTGATAGTGGCTCCTTCACAGTTCTAAACAACTCCACCAGATCAGCAAGGGGCGTACACACACGGCTCAGCCCAGCATAAAGTCCAATTAAACCAAACAACGAATAAAGAAACTTTGAAGAGAGCACCAGGCTTCAAAAGCTGGTTTCAACCCGTGTGTTTCTTCCTGACCTCTGGGGCTGCCCGGCATTGTGACTGTGAGGATGCTCTAGAGAACAGCAACGGGAAACACATTTATGCAGTTATTCAACTGCATATTGCGATCGCTGTACTCTGTTTGATATGTAGTTTTTTCTAATTTATTATGACTTATGGACATGGCTGGAACATTGTGTTAATTTACAGTCCTGTACAATTTTGAGTTACTTCAAGTAAGGAAACATTATATAAAGCATTAAACCCTCCAAATGAGGAGCTCCTAAATAAATGGTCCAACATGGATGTGGAACTTAGGGGCATGATTTAGGGATTGGTGGGAATGGTTGGACTCGACGATCCGGTGGTTCTCTTCCAAAGTGGTTATTCTGTGATTCTGTGAACACAAAGATAAGTGTGTGCAGCCACACCAGTCCAGAGCCCAACCTGAACACCTGTTCAGGCTCAGAATTCTTCTTGGTCACATTTACTCAGACATAATCCGCAAAGACTTTCTCCATGTTCAAACTATTCATCTCCTGCTCACCCTTATCCATTCTTAACATATCTGAACGCAAACACCAGGAAAGACCAAAAGTGAAAAATGCAGGTAACTTCATATCTATGGGAGTCATACCCCTCCAGTTCTCACACATTGTCTTCTGCCAGAGTCCCTGGTGGTCCCTGCTCTTCAGCTTGCTGAGCACGCAAAGACGTGGCAGGCTGGGAATGGTACCAACATTCACATCTTCTTACTTGTGTAGGTAGGCATCAAGCCAGAGCTCTCCTGAGCTCTTCAGAGAGCTGAAAGACAGAGGCCAAGAGGCGGTATTATGCAGGATGACTTAGGGGAATGGAGACAAGGGAAATGAGGGTTTCTATGTGTTGATTTCTAAAAGAACAAGCCAACTCCTGTTCTTAGGATTCCAGTCACCTCTACGTCCTTCTGCAATGTTTCACCAGTTGTTACTTACTGTACAATGTCTGCAAAAGCCGTGAGTAACGGCTTGCATTGGTACTCAATGCCGTGCTTGGCACACAAGGACTTCACCAGAGGAGCCACCTTCCAGTAGTTGTGTCTTGGCATTGTAGGGAATAGGCTGCAAACAGGAGACAGATAAATTCTTTTCCCGTGCCCTAGAAGAAATATTACCTTTCACACATTCACATTCATTTTTAACTTCCCAGGAGTCACACAGCTCACATTGAGCTCACAACCCTAAGCAGAGGTACAAACTAGGAGAAGCCTGGCTGGAAAGCTGCCAGGAGGAGAAGGACCTGGGGCTGTTGGTTGACAACTGACTGAACATGAGCCAGCAGGGGCCCAGGTGGCCAAGAAGGCCAGTGGCATCTTGACTTGTATCAGAAATGGCGTGACCAGCAGGTCCAGGGAGGTTATTCTCCCTCTGGACTCGGCACTGGGGAGACCGCACCTCGAGTACTGTGTTCAGTTCTGGGCCCCTCACCACAAGAGGGATGTTGTGGCTCTGGAGCGAGTCCAGAGAAGAGCAACGAAGCTGGTGAAGGGGCTGGAGAACAAATCTTATGAGGAGCGACTGGGAGAGCTGGGGGTGTTTAGCCTGGAGAAGAGGAGGCTGAGGGGAGACCTTATTACTCTCCACAACTACCTGAAGGGAGGTTGTGGAGAGGAGGGAGCTGGGCTATTCTCCCAAGTGACAGGGGACAGAACGAGAGGGAATGGCCTCAAGCTCCGCCAGGGGAGATTTAGGCTTGAGATTAGGAAAAAATTCTTCACGGAGAGGGTGGTTAGGCATTGGAACAGTCTGCCCAGGGAGGTGGTTGAGTTGCCGTCCCTGGAGGTGTTTAAGGTGAGGGTGGATGAGGTGCTTAGGAGCATGATTTAGGGATTGGTGGGAATGGTTGGACTCGACGATCCAGAGGGTCTCTTCCAACCTGGTTATTCTGTGATTCTGTGAGTTGAGTCTTTAGCTGCTCCTGTCCCTTTTTTCCCCCCCTCAGAGTGCTTTTAGCACTAGTAACTCCCAAGACTTTTCTGGTTTTCCCCCTCTATTATTTTTCACAGCCATCTCTAGCATCTCTGCAGTGACATTTCTCCAAATCAAGTCATGCTATAAACTACTATCCCCCTAGCCTCTCTTTCTTCAGAAGTAGCCATCTCCATAGCACAGGAAAGGGTACGAGCCCATCCTTCAGTTTCATATCACAGGGTCATAGAATGTCCTGAGCTGGAAAGGACCCACAAGGATCATTGAACTCAACTCCTGTCCCTGAAAAGGACAATCCCAACATCCACATCATGTGTCTGAGGGCATTGTCCAAATGCTTCTTGAGTATTGTCAGGCTTGGCACCATGCCTGCTTCCTTGGGCACCCTGTTCCAGTGCTCCAACACCCTCTGGGTGAAGAGCCTTTTCCTAATATCCAACCTAACCCTCCCCGGCACATCTTTCTGCCATTCTGTCCAGTCTTATCACGAGAGAGAAGAGATAAGCAATTTCTTCTCCTCCTTCCCTTGTGAGGAAGCAGTAAACTGTGACGATATCTGTCTCTACAGTAACAGCGTAAGTAGTCAGTATAGGTAGAATCATAGAATGGCTTGGGTTGGAAGGGACCTTATGGATCTTATAATTTAGAGCAAAGAAGAATAGGGAAAAGGAAAAAAAAGAAAAAAAAATACTAAAAAAGAAAGGAAGAAAATTCTCTCTTGGGGTGCTTACTCACTGATGCTCAATCTGGAAGTTCAGATGCCCAGTAAACCAGTCATTGAACAGAGACTGCTCAACGTTGCACGTTGCCTTGAGCTAGAGGAGGGGAAGGGAAAGCAAAATCAGTGCAGATTAGTGATCGCAGCCTTTCTCATTTAGATAAAGAGCACAGTATGCTGTGCTAGTCTATTCTATCGCTTTCTTTTAGCCTAAGCTGAGCTACCTCAAGCCAGAGATCATAAACCTCCTTCAGCTTTATGGACCAGCAGATGTGTGTAGACCTAGGTAGGTCCTAGCTTTGATTTTTGGGTTGCCCTTAAACTTGTTATTGCTGTCCTCCTCTACTGTTGCCATAGCTGAATCATAGAATCATAGAAAAATGTGGGTTGGAGGGAACCTTAAAGATCATCCAGCTCCAACCTCCCTGCCATGGACAGGGGCACCTCCCACTGGATCAGGGGCTCCCAGCCCCATCCAACCTGGCCTTAAACACCTCCAGGGATGGGGCAGCCACCACTGCTCTGGGCAACCTGGGCCAGGACCTCATCACCCTTATAGGAAAACATTTCTTCCTAAGATCTCATCTAAATCTCCTCTCTTTCAGTTTAAAAACCAGAACCCCTTGTCCTATCACCACATGCCTTTGTAAAGACTCCCTCCCCAGCTTTCCTGGAGCCCCTTTCAGTCCTGGAAGCTGCTCTAAGGTCTCCTTGGCACCTTCTCTTCTCCAATCTGAACAACTCCAACTCTCCCAGCCTGTCCTTGTATGGGAATTGCTTGAGCCCTCAGATCATCTTCGTGGCCCCCTCTGGACCCACAGATGCTTGTCCTTCCCATTAACCTGTTAACCTTCACTTCCCAGTTACCAACAAGTTTTCATCCTTAATGCAACAGAGGCCTTGCTTGCCCTATGGTTGGAATTTGTACTCGTATGGCCACAGTTCTTAAGAATGGAAAATATTTTACCTGAGTAGTCATCCAGTCCAAATTTTTGTCATAGTCAATATCCATGGGGATATGATTCATCTGTGACACCCAGACAAACCAGCTGCTCTCCAGCATCCTGTGCAATCAGACAAGAAGCCAGAATTCAGTAACAGGCAGTCAAATTAATGATGAGCCATCGATATATCAGCATAGCCAGAACTCCAACCACACAGCTGAACACCAGCCTCGCTCATCCAGCATCTGGAAGAACTTCCAAGACCATGAAGTTTCATACTTCCTTATGTTTATTTAAGATATTTTTCTTAAGAAGTCAATGCAGCCTGTTATTGACCTTATTTTACCTGTAGCCAGGGATCAAACTGATTAAAATCAGTAAAATGATCCAAGTGGAGAGCGTATTGTCCATTGGAGCCAGCGTTCTTGAATAACGCTTGGGCATTTGCAAGCCCAGGCTAAGCTGTTCCAGTTCAATATTCTCTTTAAGCAGGAGCAAATCCAACACCCAAAGCACTAAATGTCATGTAAGGTGACTATTTCTTAATTCGTTCAGCACCCAGTGAAGTCTCTTTGCTGCCAGAGCCAGTGACACAAAACTCAAACTGACAATTGAGCAGCGTGGTTTAACTTTACAGAATTAAAAAACTAAGCGAAAAATGAGAAAGTAAAGGAGAACATGGAAAGATAAGAAAAGGCAGAGAAAGGCAGGCAGAGATGGAAAGAATATGTCAAGGAAGTCTGAAGAACCTTGTAAAAAGTCATCACCTGACTATAAAATAATACGCCAGGACACTCTTTGTTCCTAATAAGGCTCCATAGGTAAAAAAGAATCGGATATAGAAAGTCATCATCCAGGCCAAGTCCTACCAAAACCAGAGACAACAAGAAAAGAATATAAATATAAATTAGTTTCGCTGAAATATTTTTCTAAGCTTTGTGTTATACGTACAAGAAAACCATCTACTTTCAGCTTCTGTAGCTTTCTGCTAAGTGGAATCATCTTGAGCAGTCCGGGTTAACATAAATTAATACTACATTTTTTCATGGCTTGCGATAATAGAGATGAACTGGAAAATTCATTTAAGTAAGTAAATTAATAAATTGATACAACTATATGTGCAGAAACATAAGTTGAAGCTTTGTACCCAGTCATCGCCCAGGACTCCATAGCAAACTAAGCGCTAGACCAATGGTCTCATTTTGGCTGGAAGTTGCTCTTGTCCTCCTGTAAGCATCACACGGGCAAGAGGTGGAAGAAAGAAGCATTAATCCCAGCTGCCTGGCATAGGAAGCAGTGCCAAGTATGCAGACTGCTCACAAATCAACTACAGCAGTTCCTATACACCCACATCTTCCCATTCCTGACCGCTACGGACCTTCCCAACCCAAAACGGACAGTGTGCTTTGGCTTCTCCTTCTTTGCCTCATTTACAGAGCCACAAACAGCCTGGGGAACGTCACGGGTTTAGCAGGAGGCAGGTAGAGCTCCCAAAAATGCCGCACAAAACGGTCATGTCACCAACTGAACGGCGTAGGGTCGCACAGCAGGGACTGAGCTCTGGCTCACGTTAAGAAGAAAGGCTGAAGACCCACACCTGACCCCTTCTTGGCTGCACGAGCAGCAATACTTACCGCCCAATACCTTTTTGTGTACGCAATATAAAAAGTGTGGCAGTTGAAGTAGGTGGGAAACAGCAACGGAGGAAGAGCTGTAAGAGGAAAATTTATTATCACCGGGAATGTCATGGACTGAACGACAGACAATCAAACTGGAAGCAAAGAATCCCTGAAGAACTGGATTATGCTCGATATGTAGAACATTCTGAGAAGTTTTAGGGCTGCAGGATTTTCTGGATATCAGTGAGCATCAACACAAACAGTAAGCAAACTGGGAGCCTGCTGACCTCAAGAGGCAAAACAAAGGTAAGACAAGAAGCTCTCTTAAAGTTCATTGAGGACAATTCCTGATCTTTAGGATGACAGCCCGCTACTGCTTATGTGCGGAAAAGAGTGAAAACAGAAAGGGAAAGGAGAGCCCTGAAAAACAGGAAGGGCAAGGCCCTAGAACCTTAATAGTAAAAATGGTTTGATTTGGAAGGGACCTTAAAGATCATCCAGATCCAATCCCTTGCACACAGGCTGGGACACCTCCCATTGGATCAGGTCACTCAAAGCTTCATCCAGCCTGGCCTTGAACACCTCTGGTCCTTTTGAGTGTCACAGTAAGTAACCATTTTGCAAGAAAGCACCAAAACCACTTGCAGAAAACCAAAAACAGCTACAAAGGAGCATTTTGAGAAGTGTCTTCCACAGCCCAAAAGCTTATCTGGCTCCTCATTCATTTGTTCAAAGCAGGGAGACAACAGGAATACATATGAAATTCCTTGTCTGCTAGGGATTTGCGGTTGCAAGAACTCGAACTCTACCTTCCAAATGGCCATTTCAGTGGTACTTAAAACCCAAATGAAAACAAACGCACACGTACAGACTACTCTTTAAATCTGAATACTGCTGACTGATGTGGTTGACATTGTAATTCAGAGCCTTTGTGGAGGACATGGAAGAGCTGTGATAGGGTCACCCTCCTTAACTCGGCATTTCAGAGTTGCCTGTCTCAGGGGTCAAGAGAAAACACAGGTCAAATGAATCACAGCTTGGAAGTGCCCGTTTAGGGTTCAAACTCATTCTGTCTTCAGGCAAGTGTCCTAAACAACAGACCAGACTATTCTGGAGAGATGCAGAAGTGATGCTGACTTGTCCCTTGCTGAAATTGTGCTGCCTTGCCAGAGAAATAAAGCTTCACTAAGATGGGAAGAGGGGAGCAGGAGTGAGAACCTAGAGATCAGGGCACCTAGAGATCATTTCACTGTCTGCAGTGAAATTCTTTGTATTTCCTCTGCTCTGTC
>JAUNZM010003205.1:0-25111 GCA_033459285.1 Clamator glandarius
AATCTATGAGTCTCTATGGGTCCCTATGGGTCCCTATGGGTCAATCTATGGGTCTCTATGGGGTCCCTATGGGTCAATCTATGGGTCCCTATGGGTCAATCTATGGGTCTCTATGGGGTCCCTATGGGTCAATCTATGGGTCCCTATGGGTCAATCTATGGGTCTCTATGGGGTCCCTATGGGTCAATCTATGGGTCCCTACGGGTCCCTATGGGTCAATCTATGGGTCCCTATGGGTCAATCTATGGGTCTCTATGAGTCTCTATGGGTCCCTATGGGTCTCTATGGGTCAATCTATGGGTCCCTACGGGTCCCTATGGGTCAATCTATGGGTCGCTGTGGGTCTCACCCGAGCTGTGGGTCGTGCGAGTTCCTCTCCCAGAAGCCGATGACGGCGTCGAGCTCGCTCGCCACCCGCTCCCGCCAGGCCCCCAGAGCCTCCATGGGGCAGAGCTGTGGGGCAGCCCCACACATTGCCCACCCCGCCGCACCTTCAGCCCCACAGACCCTCCCAGCCCCACAACTTGGGGGGCTGGAGAACCGGCCCCAGAAGTGGAGAGCCCGGAGGACCCTCCGGCCCTACAGATGGGTCCTGGGCCCCCCTCCCCTGCCCCACAGATCTCCTCCTGCCCCACAGATCCACCCCCCCAGCCCCACAGATGGGCCCTGGGCCCCCCTCCCCTGCCCCACAGATCTCCTCCTGCCCCACAGATCCACCCCCCCAGCCCCACAGATGGGCCCTGGGCCCCCCTCCCCTGCCCCATAGATCTCCTCCTGCCCCACAGATCCACCCCCCCAGCCCCACAGATGGGCCCTGGGCCCCCCTCCCATGCCCCATAGATCTCCTCCTGCCCCATAGATTCCCCCTCTCAACCCCACAGATGGGCCCTGGGCCCCCCTCCCCTGCCCCACAGATCTCCTCCTGCCCCACAGATCCACCCCCCCAGCCCCACAGATGGGCCCTGGGCCCCCCTCCCCTGCCCCACAGATCCACCCCCCCAGCCCACAGATGGGCCCTGGGCCCCCCTCCCCTGCCCCATAGATCTCCTCCTGCCCCACAGATCCACCCCCCCAGCCCCACAGATGGGCCCTGGGCCCCCCCCGCCCCATAGATCACCCCCTCAGCCCCACAGATGGCCCTTGGGCCACCCCCCCCCGCCCTATAGGTTCCCCCCCTTGCCCCATAGATCCTGCCCAGCCCCACAGATCCCGCTCAGCTCCCCTGAACCCCATAGATTTCTTCCCCCAGCCCCACAGATCCCTCCCCAGCCCCACAAATGGGCCCTGGGTCCCTGTTTCCTGCCCCATAGATCCATCCTCCCCCAGCCCCATAGATCCCGCCCTGGGGGTTCCCCCCAGCCCCACAGATCCCAGACCCTGCCCCACAGATCACACTCCCTGCCCCATAGATGGGCCCTGGGGGATCCCCCCCTGTGACCCACAGATCCCTCCCCAGCCCCACAGATCCCCCCCCTGCCCCACAGATCCCCCCAGCCCCACAGATCCTCCCCAGCCCCACAGATCCTCCCCAGCCCCACAGATCCCCCCCCAGCCCCACAGATCCCCCCCAGCCCCATAGATCCCCCCAGCCCCATAGATCCCCTCCAGCCCCATAGATCCTCTCCCAGCCCCATAGATCCCCCCCAGCCCCACAGATCCCCCCAGCCCCACCGATCCCCCCCAGCCCCATAGATCCCCCAGCCCCACCGATCCCCCCCAGCCCCATAGATCCTCCCCCAGCCTCATAGATCCCCCCAGCCCCATAGATCCTCCCCCAGCCTCATAGATCCCCCCAGCCCCATAGATCCCCCCAGCCCCCTAGATCCCCCCCCAGCCCCATAGATCCCCCAGCCCCATAGATCCCCCCCAGCCCCATAGATCCTCCCCCAGCCCCATAGATCCCCCCAGCCCCATAGATCCCCCCAGCCCCATAGATCCTCCCCCAGCCCCATAGATCCCCCCAGCCCCATAGATCCCCCCAGCCCCATAGATCCCCTCCAGCCCCACCGATCCCCCCCAGCCCCATAGATCCCCCCAGCCCCACCGATCCCCCCCAGCCCCATAGATCCTCCCCCAGCCTCATAGATCCCCCCAGCCCCATAGATCCCCCCAGCCCCCTAGATCCCCCCCCAGCCCCATAGATCCCCCCAGCCCCATAGATCCCCCCAGCCCCCTAGATCCCCCCCAGCCCCATAGATCCCCCCAGCCCCACAGATCCCCCCCAGCCCCATAGATCCCCCCAGCCCCACAGATCCCCCCAGCCCCATAGATCCCCCCCAGCCCCATAGATCCCCCCAGCCCCATAGATCCCCCCCAGCCCCATAGATCCCCTCCAGCCCCATAGATCCTCTCCCAGCCCCATAGATCCCCCCCAGCCCCACAGATCCCCCCAGCCCCACCGATCCCCCCCAGCCCCATAGATCCCCCCAGCCCCATAGATCCTCCCCCAGCCCCATAGATCCCCCCAGCCCCATAGATCCTCCCCCAGCCTCATAGATCCCCCCAGCCCCATAGATCCCCCCAGCCCCCTAGATCCCCCCAGCCCCACAGATCCCCCCAGCCCCATAGATCCCCTCCAGCCCCATAGATCCCCCTCCAGCCCCATAGATCCCCCCAGCCCCATAGATCCCCCCAGCCCCATAGATCCCCCCCCAGCCCCATAGATCCTCCCCCAGCCCCATAGATCCTCCCCCAGCCCCATAGATCCCCCCCAGCCCCATAGATCCTCCCCCAGCCCCATAGATCCCCCCCCAGCCCCATAGATCCCCCCCAGCCCCATAGATCCCCCCCCACCCACTTCTCTCTCGCTCCCGTCACGAGACCCCGGGGCTCTCGCCCCTCCCCCCCCCCCGCCCATTTCCTGGCCCCTCCCCCTCTCAGCCCCGCCCCCCAAGTGCCCCCCCCCCCCCCCCCAGCCCCATAAGTGTGGGGCAGAGACACCCCCCCTCCCCGAACCCCCCCCAATTTTATCTCCAAAAAAACGTCTTTTTAATTGTTCAAAATAGCACAAAAACGACAGAGACGACAGCACGGGGGGGGGGGGGCACTTGGGGGGCACTTGGGGGGCAAGGGGGGGGGCACTTGGGGGGCAGGGAGGCCCCCCCCCCCCCCCCCCCCAACTATGATACACGGGGCTGCCCCACAGCTGCCCCCCAAGTTCTGTACATGGAGGGGGGGGGGGGGGCAGCGCGTACAAAACTTCCTCCGGGCTGCAAGGGGTTAAAAAAAAGCCGCCCCCCCCCACCCCCCCTTTTCTTCTGCCCCATAAGTTGCCCCCCAAGTCACACCCCCCCCCCCCCCCCCCAGATCTGTGGGGCAGGAGCGCGGGGGGGTCACTGCCCGTCGGCCTTGGGCTTCTTGGGAGCCGATTTCCTAGAGGGAAAAAGGGGGGGGGGGGGAGATGTGGGGCTGCCCCATAGCGCTGCCCCATAGCGCTGCCCCATAGCGCTGCCCCAGCCCGGTCCTGCCCCATAGATTCTGCTCCTAGCCCCACAGATCCCCCCAGCCCCACAGATCCCAGCCCCTGCCCCATAGATTCCTCCCCCAGCCCCAGAGATCCCCCCAACCCTGCCCCATAGATCCCTCCCAGCCCCATAGATCCCAGACCCTGCCCCATAGATTCCTCCCCCAGCCCCACAGATCCTTCCCAGCCCCACAGATCCCAGACCCTGCCCCATAGATTCCCCCCCACCCCCACAGATCCCCCCAACCCTGCCCCACGGATCCCAGACCCTGCCCATAGATCCCCCCAGCCCCACGGATCCCAGACCCTGCCCCATAGATCCCTCCCCCAGCCCCAGAGATCCCCCCAACCCTGCCCCATAGATCCCTCCCAGCCCCATAGATCCCAGACCCTGCCCAATAGATTCCTCCCCCAGCCCCACAGATCCCAGACCCTGCCCCATAGATTCCCCCCCAGCCCCACAGATCCCCCCAACCCTGCCCCACAGATCCCCCCAACCCTGCCCCATAGATCCCAGACCCTGCCCCATAGATCCCTCCCAGCCCCACAGATCCCAGACCCAGCCCCATGGATCCCTCCCAGCCCCATGGATCTCAGACCCTGCCCCATAGATCCCTCCCAGCCCCACAGATCCCCCCAACCCTGCCCCATAGATCCTTCCCAGCCCCATGGATCCCAGACCCTGCCCCATAGATTCCTCCCAGCCCCACAGATCCCCTCTCCAGCCCCACAGATCCCCCCTCCAGCCCCACAGATCCCCCTCCAGCCCCACAGATCCCCCCTCCAGCCCCACAGATCCCCCTCCAGCCCCACGGATCCCCCCCAGCCCCACGGATCCCCCCCTCCAGCCCCACGGATCCCCCCCCCAGCCCCACAGATCCCCCCCCCCAGCCCCACAGATCCCCCCCCCCAGCCCCACAGATCCCCCCCCAGCCCCACAGATCCCCCCCCCAGCCCCACAGATCCCCCCCCAGCCCCACAGATCCCCCCCCCAGCCCCACAGATCCCCCCCCCAGCCCCACAGATCCCCCCCTCCAGCCCCACAGATCCCCCCCCAGCCCCACAGATCCCCCCCCCAGCCCCACAGATCCCCCCCCAGCCCCACAGATCCCCCCCCCAGCCCCACAGATCCCCCCCCCCCAGCCCCACAGATCCCCCCCAGCCCCACAGATCCCCCCCCAGCCCCACAGATCCCCCCCCCCAGCCCCACAGATCCCCCCCCCAGCCCCACAGATCCCCCCCAGCCCCACAGATCCCCCCCCCAGCCCCACAGATCCCCCCCCCCAGCCCCACAGATCCCCCTCCAGCCCCACAGATCCCCCCTCCAGCCCCACAGATCCCCCCCCCCAGCCCCACGGATCCCCCCCCAGCCCCACGGATCCCCCCCTCCAGCCCCACGGATCCCCCCCCCAGCCCCACAGATCCCCCCCCCCAGCCCCACAGATCCCCCTCCAGCCCCACAGATCCCCCCCCAGCCCCACAGATCCCCCCCTCCAGCCCCACAGATCCCCCCCTCCAGCCCCACAGATCCCCCTCCAGCCCCACAGATCCCCCCCCAGCCCCACGGATCCGTCGCTCACAGGTCGGGGGAGGAGAGCGGCCGCTTCCCGCCGGGTTTGGCCACCGCCCCGTCCTTGCTGGACTCTGGGGGGGGAAAACGGGGGCGTCAGGACCCCCAAGTGTGGGGCAGCCCCATAACTCCCTTCTCAGCCACGTTAGAGCCACCAAAACCCAGATGGGACAACCAGGAACCTTCTCGCTGACGTTCTCCAAGCTCACCACGATGGTTCCATCCCCTCGTTGAGGGCTCCAGAGCCCCATATCCACTCCCCAGTGCCCCCCAAGTGTGGGGCAGCCCCATAACTCCCTTCTCAGCCACGTTAGAGCCACCAAACCCAGATGGGACAACCAGGAACCTTCTCGCTGACGTTCTCCAAGCTCAGCACGATGGTTCCATCCCCTCGTTGAGGGCTCCAGGAGCCCCCTACGCCCTCCCCGGTGCCCCCCAAGTGTGGGGCAGCCCCACAACTCCCTTCTCAGCCACGTTAGAGCCACTGAACTCGCACTGTGTGACCAGGAACCTTCTCGCTGACGTTCTCCAAGCTCAGCACGATGGTTCCATCACCTCGTTGAGGGCTCCAGGAGCCCCATATCCACTCCCCGGTGCCCCCCAAGTGTGGGGCAGCCCCACAACTCCCTTCTCAGCCACGTTAGAGCCACCAAACCCAGATGGGACAACCAGGAACCTTCTCGCTGACGTTCTCCAAGCTCACCACGATGGTTCCATCACCTCGTTGAGGGCTCCAGGAGCCCCCTACGCCCTCCCCTCTGCCCCCCAAGTGTGGGGCAGCCCCATAACTCCCTTCTCAGCCACGTTAGAGCCACCAAACCCAGATGGGACGACCAGGAACCTTCTCGCTGACGTTCTCCAAGCTCACCACGATGGTTCCATCACGTCGTTGAGGGCTCCAGGAGCCCCATATCCACTCCCCGGTGCCCCCCAAGTGTGGGGCAGCCCACAACTCCCTTCTCAGCCACGTTAGAGCCACCAAACCCAGATGGGACAACCAGGAACCTTCTCGCTGACGTTCTCCAAGCTCACCACGATGGTTCCATCACCTCGTTGAGGGCTCCAGGAGCCCCTACGCCCTCCCCTCTGCCCCCCAAGTGTGGGGCAGCCCCATAACTCCCTTCTCAGCCACGTTAGAGCCACCAAACCCAGATGGGACGACCAGGAACCTTCTCGCTGACGTTCTCCAAGCTCAGCACGATGGTTCCATCCCCTCGTTGAGGGCTCCAGGAGCCCCCTACGCCCTCCCCGGTGCCCCCCAAGTGTGGGGCAGCCCCACAACTCCCTTCTCAGCCACGTTAGAGCCACTGAACTCGCACTGTGTGACCAGGAACCTTCTCGCTGACGTTCTCCAAGCTCAGCACGATGGTTCCATCCCCTCGTTGAGGGCTCCAGGAGCCCCCTACGCCCTCCCCGGTGCCCCCCAAGTGTGGGGCAGCCCCATAACTCCCTTCTCAGCAACGTTAGAGCCACCAAACCCAGATGGGACGACCAGGAACCTTCTCGCTGACGTTCTCCAAGCTCACCCACGATGGTTCCATCACGTCGTTGAGGGCTCCAGGAGCCCCATATCCACTCCCCGGTGCCCCCCAAGTGTGGGGCAGCCCCACAACTCCCTTCTCAGCCACGTTAGAGCCACTGAACTCGCACTGTGTGACCAGGAACCTTCTCGCTGACGTTCTCCAAGCTCACCACGATGGTTCCATCCCCTCGTTGAGGGCTCCAGGAGCCCCCTACGCCCTCCCCGGTGCCCCCCAAGTGTGGGGCAGCCCATAACTCCCTTCTCAGCCACGTTAGAGCCACCAAACCCAGATGGGACAACCAGGAACCTTCTCGCTGACGTTCTCCAAGCTCACCACGATGGTTCCATCCCCTCGTTGAGGGCTCCAGGAGCCCCATATCCACTCCCCGGTGCCCCCCAAGTGTGGGGCAGCCCCATAACTCCCTTCTCAGCCACGTTTAGAGCCACTGAACTCGCACTGTGTGACCAGGAACCTTCTCGCTGACGTTCTCCAAGCTCACCACGATGGTTCCATCCCCTCGTTGAGGGCTCCAGGAGCCCCATATCCACTCCCCGGTGCCCCCCAAGTGTGGGGCAGCCCCATAACTCCCTTCTCAGCCACGTTAGAGCCACCAAACCCAGATGGGACGACCAGGAACCTTTTCATTGACATTCTCCAAGCTCACCACGATGGTTCCATCCCCTCGTTGAGGGCTCCAGGAGCCCCCTATCCACTCCCCGGTGCCCCCCAAGTGTGGGGCAGCCCCATAACTCCCTTCTCAGCCACGTTAGAGCCACCAAACCCAGATGGGACGACCAGGAACCTTTTCATTGACATTCTCCAAGCTCACCACGATGGTTCCATCCCCTCGTTGAGGGCTCCAGGAGCCCCCTATCCACTCCCCAGTGCCCCCCAAGTGTGGGGCAGCCCCATAACTCCCTTCTCAGCCACGTTAGAGCCACCAAACCCCAGATGGGACAACCAGGAACCTTCTCGCTGACGTTCTCCAAGCTCACCACGATGGTTCCATCCCCTCGTTGAGGGCTCCAGGAGCCCCCTACGCCCTCCCCGGTGCCCCCCAAGTGTGGGGCAGCCCCCTAACCCACCTTGCAGCCACCGGACCTGGGTGGCGGGGCCGTAGCCCTTGTCGTTGCGGGCGGCGATGCGGAAGATGATGGCGGGTTTGGTGGTGTGGTCGATGTGGGCCGAGGCGAGGCTGCCGGCCTGGACGAGGCACGAGGGGCTGGGGCCGCAGTAAACGCGCATGAAGGCCAAGGGCGAGGGGCCCCCCCGGGGCTCGCCCCCCGCCGCCCCCTGGATCGCCAGGTACACCGAGTACTCCACGATGCGGCCCGAGGTCACCGACGGCGGCTCCCACGTCAGGTGCGCCCCGTCCGGGCTCTGGGGGGGGGACACGGGGGGGAAAATGGGGGGTTAGGGGGGTCAGAGTGGGGCTGGGGGGCCCCGTCGGGCTCTGGGGGGGGGACACGGGGGGTTAGGGGGGTCGGAGTGGGGCTGGGGGGCCCCGTCCGGGCTCTGTGGGGGGACACGGGGGGAAAATGGGGGGTTAGGGGGGTCAGAGTGGGGCTGGGGGGCCCCGTCCGGGCTCTGGGGGGGGGACACGGGGGGGAAAATGGGGGGTTAGGGGGGTCAGAGTGGGGCTGGGGGGCCCCGTCCGGGCTCTGGGGGGGGGACACGGGGGGGTTAGGGGGTCAGAGTGGGGCTGGGGGCCCCGTCCAGGCTCTGGGGGGGGACACGGGGGGAAAATGGGGGGTTAGGGGGGTCAGAGTGGGGCTGGGGGGCCCCGTCCGGGCTCTGGGGGGGGGACACGGGGGGGTTAGGGGGGTCAGAGTGGGGCTGGGGGGCCCCGTCCGGGCTCTGGGGGGACACACGGGGGGTTAGGGGGGTCAGAGTGGGGCTGGGGGGCCCCGTCCGGGCTCTGGGGGGGGACACGGGGGGTTAGGGGGGTCGGAGTGGGGCTGGGGGGCCCCGTCGGGCTCTGGGGGGGGACACGGGGGGGAAAATGGGGGGTTAGGGGGGTCAGAGTGGGGCTGGGGGGCCCCATACAGGCTCTGGGGGGGGGACATGGGGGGTTAGGGGGGTCAGAGTGGGGCTGGGGGGCCCCGTCTGGGCTCTGGGGGGGGACACGGGGGGTTAGGGGGGTCAGAGTGGGGCTGGGGGGCCCCGTCCGGGCTCGAGGGGGGGGACACGGGGGGTTAGGGGGGTCAGAGTGGGGCTGGGGGGCCCCGTCCGGGCTCTGGGGGGGGACACGGGGGGTTAGGGGGGTCAGAGTGGGGCTGGGGGGCCCCATACAGGCTCTGGGGGGGGACACGGGGGGGAAAATGGGGGTTAGGGGGGTCAGAGTGGGGCTGGGGGGCCCCGTCCGGGCTCTGGGGGGGACACAGGGGGTTAGGGGGGTCAGAGTGGGGTTGGGGGGCCCCGTCCGGGCTCTGGGGGGGGGACATGGGGGGTTAGGGGGGTCAGAGTGGGGCTGGGGGGCCCCGTCCGGGCTCTGGGGACGGACACGGGGGGTTAGGGGGGTCGGAGTGGGGCTGGGGGGCCCCATACAGGCTCTGGTGGGGGACACGGGGGGGAAAATGGGGGTTAGGGGGGTCAGAGTGGGGCTGGGGGGCCCCGTCCGGGCTCTGGGGGGGGACACGGGGGGTTAGGGGGGTCAGAGTGGGGCTGGGGGGCCCCGTCCGGGCTCTGGGGGGGACGGACACGGGGGGTTAGGGGGGTCAGAGTGGGGCTGGGGGGCCCCGTCCGGGCTCTGGGGGGGGGACACGGGGGGTTAGGGGGGGTCGGAGTGGGGCTGGGGGGCCCCGTCCGGGCTCTGGGGGGGGGACACGGGGGGTTAGGGGGGTCAGAGTGGGGCTGGGGGGCCCCGTCCGGGCTCTGGGGGGGGACACGGGGGGTTAGGGGGGTCAGAGTGGGGCTGGGGGGCCCCATCCGGGCTCTGGGGACGGACACGGGGGGGAAAATGGGGGGTTAGGGGGGTCAGAGTGGGGCTGGGGGGCCCCGTCCAGGCTCTGGGGGGGGGACACGGGGGGTTAGGGGGGTCAGAGTGGGGCTGGGGGGGGACACGGGGGGTTATGGGGGGTCAGAGTGGGGCTGGGGGGGACACGGGGGGTTATGGGGGGTCAGAGTGGGGCTGGGGGGCCCCGTCCAGGCTCGGGGGGGCAGGGGATGGGGGTCAGTGGGGCAGCTGTGGGGCAGAGGGGGGCAGGAGTCGCCCCGGGGACCAGATCCAGCACCCACGGGTGCTGCTGGGGGCCAAGCTATGGGGTAAGGTGGGATCTATGGGGCAGGGCGGGATCTATGGGGCAGGGAGGGATCTATGGGGCAGGGAGGGATCTATGGGGCAGGGTGGATCTATGGGGCAGGGAGGGATCTATGGGGCAGGGAAGGATCTATGGGGCAGGGAAGGATCTATGGGGCAGGGAGGGATCTATGGGGCAGGGAAGGATCTATGGGGCAGGGAAGGATCTATGGGGCAGGGCGGGATCTATGGGGCAGGGAGGGATCTATGGGGCAGGGAGGGATCTATGGGGCAGGGTGGGATCTATGGGGCAGGGAGGGATCTATGGGGCAGGGAAGGATCTATGGGGCAGGGAAGGATCTATGGGGCAGGGAGGGATCTATGGGGCAGGGAAGGATCTATGGGGCAGGGAAGGATCTATGGGGCAGGGGAGGGATCTATGGGGCAGGGAAGGATCTATGGGGCAGGGAAGGATCTATGGGGCAGGGAAGGATCTATGGGGCAGGGGAGGGATCTATGGGGCAGGGTGGGATCTATGGGCAGGGAAGGATCTATGGGGCAGGGAAGGATCTATGGGCAGGGGAGGGATCTATGGGGCAGGGAGGGATCTATGGGGCAGGGCGGGATCTATGGGGCAGGGAGGGATCTATGGGGCAGGGAGGATCTATGGGGCAGGGAGGGATCTATGGGGCAGGGAAGGATCTATGGGGCAGGGAGGGATCTATGGGGCAGGGAAGGATCTATGGGGCAGGGAAGGATCTATGGGGCAGGGGAGGGATCTATGGGGCAGGGAGGGATCTATGGGGCAGGGCGGGATCTATGGGGCAGGGCGGCCATCTTGGCTGCTCCTTAGGCCCCAGGGAGGAGGCTCAGGCCCTGTGGCTCTCGCTGTGGGTCGCACTATGGGGCAGGACGGATCTATGGGGCAGGGCGGGATCTATGGGGCAGGGCGGCCATCTTGGCTGCTCCTTAGGCCCCAAGGAGGAGGCCCAGGCCCCTCTGTGGGTCGCACTATGGGGCAGGGCGGGATCTATGGGGCAGGGAGGGATCTATGGGGCAGGGAGGGATCTATGGGGCAGGGAGGGATCTATGGGGCAGGGCGGCCATCTTGGCCGCTCTTTAGGCCCCAAGGAGGAGGCCCAGGCCCCTCTGTGGGTCGCACTATGGGGCAGGACGGGATCTATGGGGCAGGGAGGGATCTATGGGGCAGGGCGGCCATCTTGGCTGCTCCTTAGGCCCCAAGGAGGAGGCCCAGGCCCCTCTGTGGGTCCCACTATGGGGCAGGGCGGCCATCTTGGCTGCTCTTTAGGCCCCAAGGAGGAGGCCCAGGCCCCTCTGTGGGTCCACTATGGGGCAGGACGGGATCTATGGGGCAAGGAGGGATCTATGGGGCAGGGCGGCCATCTTGGCTGCTACTTAGGCCCAAGGAGGAGGCCCAGGCCCCTCTGTGGGTCCCACTATGGGGCAGGGCAGGATCTATGGGGCAGGGAGGGATCTATGGGGCAGGGCGGCCATCTTGGCTGCTCTTTAGGCCCCAAGGAGGAGGCCCAGGCCCCTCTGTGGGTCCCACTATGGGGCAGGACGGGATCTATGGGGCAGGGAGGGATCTATGGGGCAGGGCGGCCATCTTGGCTGCTCCTTAGGCCCCAAGGAGGAGGCCCAGGCCCCTCTGTGGGTCGCACTATGGGCAGGGCGGGATCTATGGGGCAGGGAGGGATCTATGGGGCAGGGCGGCCATCTTGGCTGCTCCTTAGGCCCCAAGGAGGAGGCCCAGGCCCCTCTGTGGGTCCCACTATGGGGCAGGACAGGATCTATGGGGCAGGGAGGGATCTATGGGGCAGGGCGGCCATCTTGGCTGCTCCTTAGGCCCCAAGGAGGAGGCCCAGGCCCCTCTGTGGGTCCCACTATGGGGCAGGGCAGGATCTATGGGGCAGGGAGGGATCTATGGGGCAGGGCGGCCATCTTGGCTGCTCTTTAGGCCCCAAGGAGGAGGCCCAGGCCCCTCTGTGGGTCCCACTATGGGGCAGGACGGGATCTATGGGGCAGGGAGGGATCTATGGGGCAGGGCGGCCATCTTGGCTGCTCTTTAGGCCCCAAGGAAGAGGCCCAGGCCCCTCTGTGGGTCGCACTATGGGGCAGGACGGGATCTATGGGGCAGGGAGGGATCTATGGGGCAGGGCGGCCATCTTGGCTGCTCCTTAGGCCCCAAGGAGGAGGCCCAGGCCCCTCTGTGGGTCCCACTATGGGGCAGGACGGGATCTATGGGGCAGGGAGGGATCTATGGGGCAGGGCGGCCATCTTGGCTGCTCCTTAGGCCCCAAGGAGGAGGCCCAGGCCCCTCTGTGGGTCACACTATGGGGCAGGACGGCCATCTTGGCTGCTCTTTAGGCCCCAAGGAGGAGGCCCAGGCCCCTCTGTGGGTCGCACTATGGGGCAGGGCGGCCATCTTGGCTGCTCCTTAGGCCCCAAGGAGGAGGCCCAGGCCCCTCTGTGGGTCGCACTATGGGGCAGGACGGGATCTATGGGGCAGGGAGGGATCTATGGGGCAGGGCGGCCATCTTGGCTGCTCTTTAGGCCCCAAGGAGGAGGCCCAGGCCCCTCTGTGGGTCGCACTATGGGGCAGGGCGGCCATCTTGGCTGCTCCTTAGGCCCCAAGGAGGAGGCCCAGGCCCCTCTGTGGGTCCCTGGGGGGGTCCCTGGGGGGGTCCCGCTCACCTTGCTGATCTTGATGGCGCAGGGGGCGCCGGGGAAGCCGGGGAGGCAGGTCTTGAAGGCCGAGAGGTCGGAGAAGGGGCCGCGGCCGCAGGCGTTGAGCCCGGCCACGCGGAACTTGTAGGCTGTGCCCGGCTGGAGCTCCTGGCGCCGCAGCTGAGAGTGATCCGGGACCCCCGACGCCTCGTCCTGCGACCCACGGTCACCAAGCGCCCCCCGAAACCTGCGCCCCGACCCACAGCCCCAGCAGGGACCCGCCGGGAACCCACCCGGGACGCGCCCGGGACCCACAGCGACCACCAGGGACCCTCCAGGGACCCACCCAGGACCCACCCGGGACCCACAGCGACCAACTGGGACCCACCCGGGACCCACAGCGACCACCAGGGACCCACCAGGGACCCACCCGGGACCCACAGCGACCACCAGGGACCCACCAGGGACCCACCAGGGACCCACAGCGACCACCAGGGACCCACCCGGGACCCACAGCGACCACCAGGGACCCACCCGGGACCCACCAGGGACCCACAGCGACCACCAGGGACCCACCCGGGACCCACAGCGACCACCAAGGACCCACCCGGGACCCACAGCGACCACCAAGGACCCACCCGGGACCCACAGCGACCACCAAGGACCCACAGCGACCACCAGGGACCCACCCGGGACCCACAGCGACCACCAGGGACCCACCCGGGACCCACCGGGGACCCACAGCGACCACCAGGGACCCACAGCGACCACCAGGGACCCACCAGGGACCCACAGCGACCACCAGGGACCCACCCGGGACCCACAGCGACCACCAGGGACCCACCCGGGACCCACAGCGACCACCAAGGACCCACAGCGACCACCAGGGACCCACCAGGGACCCACAGCGACCACCAGGGACCCACCCGGGACCCACCAAGGACCCACAGCGACCACCAGGGACCCACCAGGGACCCACAGCGACCACCAGGGACCCACAGTGACCACCAGGGACCCACCAGGGACCCACCCGGGACCCACAGCGACCACCAGGGACCCACAGTGACCACCAGGGACCCACCAGGGACCCACCCGGGACCCACAGCGACCACCAGGGACCCACAGTGACCACCAGGGACCCACCAGGGACCCACCCGGGACCCACAGCGACCACCAGGGACCCACAGCGACCACCAGGGACCCACAGCGACCACCAGGGACCCGCCCGGGACCCACAGCGACCACCAGGGACCCACAGCGACCACCAGGGACCCACAGCGACCACCAAGGACCCACCAGGGACCCACAGCGACCACCAGGGACCCACCAGGGACCCACAGCGACCACCAGGGACCCACCCAGGAACCCGTAACGATCATCGGGGACCCGTAATGACCACCAGGAACCCAAGAGTGGCCACCAGGGACCCATAATGACCACCAGGAACCCACCCGGGGGCACCAGGGACCCGTAACGACCACCAAAACCCCCACCAGGGACCCACAATGACCATCAGGAACCCACCCAGGGGCATCAGGAACCCAATGGTGGCCACCAGGAACCCATAACGACCACTAGGAATCCAAGAGTGGCCACTAGGAACCCATTACAACCACCAGGAACCCATAACGACCACCAGGAACCCGCAAGTGGCCACCAGGAACCCATAACGACCACCAAGAACCCAAGAGTGGCCACCAGGAACCCATAACGACCACTAGGAACCCAAGAGTGGCCACCAGGAACCCATAACGACCACCAGGAACCCATTACGACCACCAGGAACCCAAGAGTGGCCACCAGGAACTCATAACGACCACTAGGAATCCAAGAGTGGCCACTAGGAACCCATTACAACCACCAGGAACCCATAACGACCACCAGGAACCCGAGAGTGGCCACCAGGAACCCATAACGACCACTAGGAACCCAAGAGTGGCCACCAGGAACTCATAACGACCACTAGGAATCCAAGAGTGGCCACTAGGAACCCATTACAACCACCAGGAACCCATAACGACCACCAGGAACCCGAGAGTGGCCACTAGGAACCCATAACGACCACCAGGAACCCAAGAGTGGCCACCAGGAACCCATTACGACCACCAGGAACCCGAGAGTGGCCACCAGGAACCCATAACGACCACTAGGAACCCAAGAGTGGCCACCAGGAACCCATAATGACCACTAGGAACCCAAGAGTGGCCACCAGGAACCCAAGAGTGGCCACTAGGAACCCATTACGACCACCAGGAACCCAAGAGTGGCCACCAGGAACCCAAGAGTGGCCACTAGGAACCCGTTACGACCACCAGGAACCCAAGAGTGGCCACCAGGAACCCATAACGACCACTAGGAACCCAAGAGTGGCCACCAGGAACCCATTACGACCACCAGGAACCCCAGAGTGGCCACCAGGAACCCATAACGACCACTAGGAATCCAAGAGTGGCCACTAGGAACCCATTACAACCACCAGGAACCCATAACGACCACCAGGAACCCGAGAGTGGCCACCAGGAACCCATAACGACCACTAGGAATCCAAGAGTGGCCACTAGGAACCCATTACAACCACCAGGAACCCATAACGACCACCAGGAACCCGAGAGTGGCCACCAGGAACCCATAACGACCACTAGGAACCCAAGAGTGGCCACCAGGAACTCATAACGACCACTAGGAATCCAAGAGTGGCCACTAGGAACCCATTACAACCACCAGGAACCCATAACGACCACCAGGAACCCATTACGACCACCAGGAACCCGAGAGTGGCCACCAGTAACCCATAACGACCACTAGGAACCCAAGAGTGGCCACCAGGAACCCATAATGACCACTAGGAACCCAAGAGTGGCCACCAGGAACCCAAGAGTGGCCACTAGGAACCCATTACGACCACCAGGAACCCAAGAGTGGCCACCAGGAACCCATAACGACCACTAGGAACCCAAGAGTGGCCACCAGGAACCCATAACGACCACTAGGAATCCAAGAGTGGCCACCAGGAACTCATAACGACCACTAGGAATCCAAGAGTGGCCACCAGGAACCCATAACGACCACTAGGAACCCAAGAGTGGCCACCAGGAACTCATAACGACCACTAGGAATCCAAGAGTGGCCACCAGGAACCCATAACGACCACTAGGAACCCAAGAGTGGCCACCAGGAACTCATAACGACCACTAGGAATCCAAGAGTGGCCACCAGGAACCCATAACGACCACTAGGAACCCAAGAGTGGCCACCAGGAACCCATAACGACCACTAGGAACCCAAGAGTGGCCACCAGGAACTCATAACGACCACTAGGAATCCAAGAGTGGCCACTAGGAACCCATTACAACCACCAGGAACCCATAACGACCACTAGGAACCCATTACGACCACCAGGAACCCATAACGACCACTAGGAACCCAAGCGTGGCCACCAGGAACCCATAATGACCACTAGGAACCCAAGAGTGGCCACCAGGAACCCAAGAGTGGCCACTAGGAACCCATTACGACCACCAGGAACCCAAGAGTGGCCACCAGGAACCCATAACGACCACTAGGAACCCAAGAGTGGCCACCAGGAACTCATAACGACCACTAGGAATCCAAGAGTGGCCACCAGGAACCCATAACGACCACTAGGAACCCAAGAGTGGCCACCAGGAACTCATAACGACCACTAGGAATCCAAGAGTGGCCACCAGGAACCCATAACGACCACTAGGAACCCAAGAGTGGCCACCAGGAACCCATAACGACCACCAGGAACCCGAGAGTGGCCACCAGGAACCCATAACGACCACTAGGAACCCAAGAGTGGCCACCAGGAACTCATAACGACCACTAGGAATCCAAGAGTGGCCACCAGGAACTCATAACGACCACTAGGAATCCAAGAGTGGCCACCAGGAACCCATAACGACCACCAGGAACCCAATGGTGGCTACCAGGAACCCGAGAGCGGCCACCAAGGAAGCCGTAACGACAACCAGGACCCCATAACGACCACCAGGACCCCAGTGGTGGCCACCAGGAGGCCGTGGTGGCCACGGGGAAGCCCCCCAGCCCAGGTAGCCCGCGGAGGGGGGTCGGTGGCCACTCACGTCGGGGCCGGGGCCGTCGTCGGGCGGGAGAAAGTAGTGAGTGACCATCATGGAGGTGCCTTTGACCACCCCCACGTCGAACCACTGGTTCTCCTTCTTGGCCTTGGGGGGCGGCGCCTCCGCCTTCTGGGGGGACAGAGACACGCGGGGGTCACCCCCTGCCCCACGGCTGCCCCACGGCGGCCCCACAAGTGACCCTCGGGGCGGGGCTGGTGGCCACCTGGGCCGAGGCGGTGGCCACGGGGAGGTGGGTTCCCTCCGGGGCTTGGGGAACAGGGACCTCCCTGCCCCACGGCTGCCCCATAGCGACTCCTCCTGCCCCATAGTGACTCCTCCTGCCCCATAGCGACTCCTCCTGCCCCATAGCGACTCCTCCTGCCCCATAGCTGCCCCATAACACCCTGTCCTGCCCCATAGCGACTCCTCCTGCCCCATAGCGGCCTCTCCTGCCCCACAGCGACTCCTCCTGCCCCATAGCGACTCCTCCTGCCCCACAGCGACTCCTCCTGCCCCATAGCGACTCCTCCTGCCCCATAACTGCCCCATAACACCCTGTCCTGCCCCATAGCGACTCCTCCTGCCCCATAGCTGCCCCATAACACCCTGTCCTGCCCCATAGCGACTCCTCCTGCCCCATAGCGGCCTCTCCTGCCCCATAGCGGCCTCTCCTGCCCCACAGCGACTCCTCCTGCCCCATAGCGACTCCTCCTGCCCCACAGCGACTCCTCCTGCCCCATAGCGACTCCTCCTGCCCCACAGCGACTCCTCCTGCCCCACAGCGACTCCTCCTGCCCCATAGCGTTTCCTCCTGCCCCACAGCGACTCCTCCTGCCCCACAGCGACTCCTCCTGCCCCACAGCGACTCCTCCTGCCCCATAGCGGCCTCTCCTGCCCCATAGCGTTTCCTCCTGCCCCACAGCGACTCCTCCTGCCCCACAGCGACTCCTCCTGCCCCATAGCGGCCTCTTAGTGGCCTCTCCTGCCCCACAGCTGCCCCCCCCTGCCCCACAGCGCCCCCCCCCCTGCCCCATAGCGCCCCCCACTCACCCCCGGGCCGGGCTCGATGCCGTTGGCCACCTCGGGCAGGCCCGTGGCTACCTGCAGCTTGGGGGCGGCTCCCACGGGCTGGGGGGCTACGAAGGCCCCGGGGGCGGCCAGCGCTGGGGGGGGGGGCACGGGGGGAGCACTTGGGGGGCTGCCCCATAGACCAGGGGCCCGACCCACACAGAGACCCTGCCCCATAGAGAGACCCCAGCCCCCCCCATAGCCCCCCCAGTGCCCCATAGAGCCCCCCCAGTGCCCCATAGAGCCCCCCCAGAGCCCCATAGAGCCCCCCCAGTGCCCCATAGAGCCCCATAGAGCCCCCCCAGAGCCCCATAGAGCCCCCCAGTGCCCCATAGAGCCCCCCCAGAGCCCCATAGAGCCCCCCCAGTGCCCCATAGAGCCCCCCCAGAGCCCCATAGAGCCCCATAGAGCCCCCCCAGAGCCCCATAGAGCCCCCCCAGTGCCCCATAGAGCCCCATAGAGCCCCCCCAGAGCCCCATAGAGCCCCACAGAGCCCCCCCCGAGCCCCATAGAGCCCCCCCAGAGCCCCATAGAGCCCCATAGAGCCCCCCAGTGCCCCATAGAGCCCCATAGAGCCCCCCCAGTGCCCCATAGAGCCCCATAGAGCCCCCACAGAGCCCCATAGAGCCCCATAGAGCCCCCCCAGTGCCCCATAGAGCCCCCCCAGAGCCCCATAGAGCCCCCCCAGAGCCCCCCAGTGCCCCATAGAGCCCCATAGAGCCCCATAGAGCCCCCCCAGAGCCCCATAGAGCCCCATAGAGCCCCCCAGTGCCCCATAGAGCCCCATAGAGCCCCCCCAGTGCCCCATAGAGCCCCATAGAGCCCCCACAGAGCCCCATAGAGCCCCCCCAGTGCCCCATAGAGCCCCATAGAGCCCCCACAGAGCCCCATAGAGCCCCCCCAGTGCCCCATAGAGCCCCCCCAGTGCCCCATAGAGCCCCCCCAGAGCCCCATAGAGCCCCCCCAGTGCCCCATAGAGCCCCATAGAGCCCCCCCAGTGCCCCATAGAGCCCCATAGAGCCCCATAGAGCCCCCCCAGAGCCCCATAGAGCCCCATAGAGCCCCCCCAGTGCCCCATAGAGCCCCCCAGTGCCCCATAGAGCCCCCCCAGAGCCCCATAGAGCCCCATAGAACCCCCCCAGTGCCCCATAGAGCCCCATAGAGCCCCCCCAGAGCCCCATAGAGCCCCATAGAGCCCCCCCAGTGCCCCATAGAGCCCCCCCAGAGCCCCATAGAGCCCGATAGAGCCCCCCCAGAGCCCCCCAGTGCCCCATAGAGCCCCATAGAGCCCCATAGAGCCCCCCCAGAGCCCCATAGAGCCCCATAGAGCCCCCCAGTGCCCCATAGAGCCCCATAGAGCCCCCCCAGAGCCCCATAGAGCCCCCCCGGTGCCCCATAGAGCCCCCCCAGTGCCCCATAGAGCCCCACAGAGCCCCCCCAGTGCCCCATAGAGCCCCCCCGGTGCCCCATAGAGCCCCCCCAGAGCCCCATAGAGCCCCATAGAGCTGCCCCATAGAGCCCCCCCAGAGCCCCATAGAGCCCCCCCAGAGCCCCATAGAGCTGCCCCATAGAGCCCCCCCAGTGCCCCATAGAGCCCCATAGAGCTGCCCCATAGAGCCCCATAGAGCCCCCCCAGAGCCCCATAGAGCCCCCCAGTGCCCCATAGAGACTCCCAGTGCCCCATAGAGCCCCATAGAGCCCCCCCAGTGCCCCATAGAGCCCCCCAGTGCCCCATAGAGACTCCCAGTGCCCCATAGAGCCCCATAGAGCCCCCCCAGTGCCCCATAGAGCCCCCCAGTGCCCCATAGAGACCCCCAGTGCCCCATAGAGCCCCATAGAGCCCCCCCAGTGCCCCATAGAGCCCCCCAGTGCCCCATAGAGACCCCCAGTGCCCCATAGAGCCCCATAGAGCCCCCCCAGAGCCCCATAGAGCCCCATAGAGACCCCCCAGTGCCCCATAGAGCCCCCCCATTGCCCCACAGAGACCCATAGAACCCCCCAGTGCCCCATAGCGCCCCCCCAGCCCCCCGTAACACCCCCCTTGTGCCCCATAGAGCCCCCCCAGCACCCTGTAACACCCTCCTTGTGCCCCATAGAGCCCCCCCAGCACCCCGTAACACCCCCCTTATGCCCCATAGAGCCCCCCCAGCACCCCGTAACACCCCCCTTGTGCCCCATAGAGCCCCCCCAGCACCCTGTAACACCCTCCTTGTGCCCCATAGAGCCCCCCCAGCACCCCGTAACACCCCCCTTGTGCCCCATAGAGCCCCCCCAGCCCCCCGTAACACCCCCCTTATGCCCCATAGAGCCCCCCCAGCACCCTGTAACACCCCCCTTGTGCCCCATAGAGCCCCCCCAGCACCCCGTAACACCCCCCTTATGCCCCATAGAGCCCCCCCAGTACCCCGTAACACCCCCCTTGTGCCCCATAGCGCCCCCCCAGCACCCCGTAACACCCCCCTTGTGCCCCATAGAGCCCCCCCAGCACCCTGTAACACCCCCCTTGTGCCCCATAGAGCCCCCCCAGTACCCCGTGACACCCCCCTTGTGCCCCATAGCGCCCCCCCAGCACCCCGTGACACCCCCCTTGTGCCCCATAGCGCCCCCCCAGCCCCCCGTAACACCCCCCTTATGCCCCATAGAGCCCCCCCAGCACCCCGTAACACCCCCCTTGTGCCCCATAGCGCCCCCCCAGCACCCCGTAACACCCCCTTTGTGCCCCATAGAGCCCCCCCAGCACCCCGTAACACCCCCCTTGTGCCCCATAGAGCCCCCCCAGCACCCCGTAACACCCCCCTTGTGCCCCATAGAGCCCCCCCAGCACCCCGTAACACCCCCCTTGTGCCCCATAGAGCCCCCCCAGCACCCCGTAACACCCCCCTTGTGCCCCATAGAGCCCCCCCAGCACCCCGTAACACCCCCCTTATGCCCCATAGAGCCCCCCCAGCACCCTGTAACACCCCCCTTGTGCCCCATAGAGCCCCCCCAGCACCCCGTAACACCCCCCCAGTGCCCCATAGAGCCCCCCCAGTGCCCCATAGAGCCCCCCCAGCGCCCCATAGCGCCCCCCCACTCACTTTCGGGGGCCGCGGGGGCCTCTGCGAGGCCGTTGGAGGCGGCGTCGGGCTCGTTGAGGCTGTGCGGGGGCCAGCGCCTCCGTGGGGAGATGTGGGGCGGGGAGGTGTGGGGCGGGGGGCGTGTGGGGCGCGGGGGGGGCCGGGGGGGGCTCCTGCAGCTGCTGCTGCTGCACCAGGGCCGCCAGCTCCTGCTGAGTCAGCACGAGGGGCAGAGCCGCCGCGGTTGCCCCCCCGGCCACCTCGGCCCCCTCGGGGGCAACCGCGGCCACCGGCCCCGACGAGGCCCCGGCCAGCGGCTCCGGAGACCCTGGGGGGGGGGGGGGGAAACGTGGAGTCATAGGGGGCTACCGACCCCTGATGGGGGGCCACCAACCCCCTATGGAGCCACTAAGCCACCTGTGTGGCCACCAACCCCCTATAGGGCCACTAAGCCGCCTGTGTGGCCACCGACACTCTATGGGGCCACTGATTCCCCCCATGGGGCCACCAACCCCCTATGGGGCCACACTTGTGGGGCTACCAATCCCCTAAGGGGCCACAGTAACACCTATGGGGCCACCAACCCACCCATGTGGCTACCAATCCCCTAAGGGGCCACGAACTCTCTATGGGGCCACCATGACCCCTGTGTGGCCACCAATCCCCTAAGGGGCCACCGACCCACCTGTGTGGCCACCAACCCCCCCATGGGGCCACCAACCCCCATTGGGGGGAGTCAACGACTCCCCCATGGGGCCACCAACCCAGTCATGGGGCCACTGACCCCCCCTGGGACCACTGGGACCCCCCTGGGCTCAAGGCCCCCCATCCCGCCCCCCATCTCCCCCCATCCTGCCCCACACCTGCCCCACATCCCCCCCCCATCTCCCCCCCATCCTGCCCCTCATCTACCTCATGTCCTGCCCCCCATCCTGCCCCCCCTCTCCCCCATCTCCCCCCCATTTCCCCCCGTCTCCCCCATCTCCCCCTTGTCCCCCATCTCCCCCATCTCCCCCGTGTCCCCCCTCTCCCCATCTCCTCCCTCTCCCCCATCTCCCCCCTCTCCCCCATCTCCCCCCTCTCCCCCGTGTCCCCCCTCTCCCCCATCTCCCCCCGTCCCCCATCTCCCCCCTGTCCCCCATCTCCCCCCTGTCCCCCATCTCCCCCCTCTCCCCCCTGTCCCCCATCTCCCCCCTCTCCCCCCTCTCCCCCATCTCCCCCCTGTCCCCCATCTCCCCCCTCTCCCCCATCTCCCCCCTCTCCCCCATCTCCCCCATCTCCCCCCTGTCCCCCATCTCCCCCCTGTCCCCCATCTCCCCCCTCTCCCCCATCTCCCCCATCTCCCCCCTCTCCCCCATCTCCCCCCTGTCCCCCATCTCCCCCCTGTCCCCCATCTCCCCCCTGTCCCCCATCTCCCCCCTCTCCCCCATCTCCCCCCTCTCCCCCCTCTCCCCCATCTCCCCCCTGTCCCCCATCTCCCCCGTGTCCCCCCATCTCCCCCCTCTCCCCCATCTCCCCATCTCCCCCGTCTCCCCCCTCTCCCCATCTCCCCCCTGTCCCCCATCTCCCCCCTCTCCCCCCTCTCCCCCCTCTCCCCCATCTCCCCCCTCTCCCCCATCTCCCCCCTGTCCCCCATCTCCCCGTGTCCCCCCATCTCCCCCCTCTCCCCCATCTCCCCATCTCCCCCGTCTCCCCCATCTCCCCCCTGTCCCCCATCTCCCCCCTCTCCCCCCTCTCCCCCATCTCCCCCCTCTCCCCCATCTCCCCCCTGTCCCCCATCTCCCCCGTGTCCCCCCTCTCCCCCCTCTCCCCCTCTCCCCCCGTGTCCCCATCTCCCCCTCTCCCCCGTGTCCCCCCCTCTCCCCTGTGTCCCCCGTGTCCCCCCTCTCCCCCATCTCCCCCCTCTCCCCCATCTCCCCCCTCTCCCCATCTCCCCCCTCTCCCCCCTCTCCCCCGTGTCCCCCGTGTCCCCCCTCTCCCCCGTGTCCCCCTCTCCCCCTCTCCCCCCTCTCCCCCGTGTCCCCCCATCTCCCCCGTGTCCCCCCTCTCCCCATCTCCCCCGTGTCCCCCCATCTCCCCCTCTCCCCCCTCTCCCCCATTCCCCCATCTCCCCCCTCTCCCCCATCTCCCCATCTCCTCCCTCTCCCCCCTCTCCCCCGTGTCCCCCCCTCTCCCCCGTGTCCCCCCTCTCCCCCGTGTCCCCCGTGTCCCCCATCTCCCCCATCTCCCCCCTCTCCCCCGTGTCCCCCTCTCCCCCTCTCCCCCGTGTCCCCCCTCTCCCCCTCTCCCCCGTGTCCCCCCTCTCCCCCTCTCCCCCCTCTCCCCCTCTCCCCCCGTGTCCCCATCTCCCCCTCTCCCCCGTGTCCCCCCCTCTCCCCTGTGTCCCCCGTGTCCCCCCTCTCCCCATCTCCCCCGTGTCCCCCATCTCCCCCATCTCCCCCCTCTCCCCCGTGTCCCCCTCTCCCCCTCTCCCCCGTGTCCCCCCTCTCCCCCTCTCCCCCCTCTCCCCCTCTCCCCCCGTGTCCCCATCTCCCCCTCTCCCCCGTGTCCCCCCCTCTCCCCTGTGTCCCCCGTGTCCCCCCTCTCCCCCATCTCCCCCCTCTCCCCCATCTCCCCCGTGTCCCCCCCTCTCCCCCATCTCCCCCCTCTCCCCCATCTCCCCCCTCTCCCCATCTCCCCCCTCTCCCCCCTCTCCCCCGTGTCCCCCTCTCCCCCCTCTCCCCATCTCCTCCCTCTCCCCCCTCTCCCCCGTGTCCCCCCATCTCCCCCGTGTCCCCCCTCTCCCCATCTCCCCCGTGTCCCCCATCTCCCCCCTCTCCCCCCTCTCCCCCGTGTCCCCCCATCTCCCCCCTCTCCCCCATCTCCCCCTCTCCCCCCGTGTCCCCCCTCTCCCCCTCTCCCCCCTCTCCCCCGTGTCCCCCATCTCCCCCCTCTCCCCCCTCTCCCCCGTGTCCCCCCATCTCCCCCCTCTCCCCCATCTCCCCCTCTCCCCCCGTGTCCCCCCTCTCCCCCTCTCCCCCCTCTCCCCCGTGTCCCCCCATCTCCCCCCTCTCCCCCGTGTCCCCCCTCTCCCCCCGTGTCCCCCCCGTGTCCCCCCTCCCGGTACCGAGGGCGGCGTGCTGTGCGGCCTGCAGCACGGCCTGGATGGCCAGGGCCTGGGCCTCCTCGGTGGCCGCCGCCTGGGCCGCCGCCTCGGCCGCCGCCGTCACCGCCAGCTCCTCGGGGGTCAGAGCGGGCAGCGCCGCCGCCGCCTCGGGGGCCGAGCCCGGGGGGGCTCCCGCCGCGCCCCCCGCCCCGCCGGGCCCCTCGGCCATCAGCTCCGGGGGCAGCGCCAGCGCCTCGGGCCCCGCCGGCCCCGGCAGCACCACCAGCGACAGCGGCGGCGACGGCGGCTCCCGCAGCGACGAGATGGGCTGCGGGCACCCGGCGGTCAGAGCGGCGCGCGGGGACGCATGGGGACGCGCGGGGACACGAGGGGACACATGGGGACACATGGGGGCACGAGGGGACACGCGGGGACACATAGAGACCCCACAGAGACCCCACAGAGACCCCACAGAGACCCCATAGAGACCCCACAGAGACCCCATAGAGACCCCATAGAGACCCCATAGAGACCCCACAGAGACCCCACAGAGACCCCATAGAGACCCCACAGAGACCCCACAGAGACCCCACAGAGACCCCATAGAGACCCCACAGAGACCCCATAGAGACCCCATAGAGACCCCATAGAGACCCCACAGAGACCCCACAGAGACCCCATAGAGACCCCACAGAGACCCCACAGAGACCCCACAGAGACCCCATAGAGACCCCATAGAGACCCCATAGAGACCCCACAGAGACCCCACAGAGACCCCATAGAGACCCCACAGAGACCCCACAGAGACCCCACAGAGACCCCATAGAGACCCCACAGAGACCCCATAGAGACCCCATAGAGACCCCATAGAGACCCCACAGAGACCCCACAGAGACCCCATAGAGACCCCACAGAGACCCCACAGAGACCCCATAGAGACCCCACAGAGACCCCACAGAGACCCCACAGAGACCCCACAGAGACCCCACAGAGACCCCATAGAGACCCCACAGAGACCCCATAGAGACCCCATAGAGACCCCATAGAGACCATAGAGACCCCACAGAGACCCCATAGAGACCCCATAGAGACCCCACAGAGACCCCATAGAGACCCCACAGAGACCCCACAGAGACCCCACAGAGACCCCATAGAGACCCCACAGAGACCCCACAGAGACCCCACAGAGACCCCATAGAGACCCCACAGAGACCCCACAGAGACCCCACAGAGACCCCACAGAGACCCCACAGAGACCCCACAGGGACCCCATAGAGACCCTATAGAGACCCCACAGAGACCCCACAGAGACCCCAC
>JAUNZM010003206.1:0-21752 GCA_033459285.1 Clamator glandarius
AGTACAGCCAATCTGAGCCCAGTCCAGTCCGTCCCAGTTTCTCCCAGTCCAGCCCAGTTTCTCCCAGTAGAGACCAGTACAGCCAATCTGAGCCCAGTCCCATCCAGTTGATCCCAGTTTCTCCCAGTCCAGCCCAGTTTCTCCCAGTAGAGACCAGTACAGCCAATCTGAGCCCAGTCCAGCCCAGTTGATCCCAGTTTCTCCCAGTTCAGCCCAGTCCAGCCCAGTTCAGCCCAGTTCAGCCCAGTACAGCCAATCTGAGCCCAGTCCAGTCGATCCCAGTTTCTCCCAGTCCAGTCCAGTTTCTCCCAGTAGAGACCAGTACAGCCAATCTGAGCCCAGTCCAGCCCAGTTGATCCCAGTTTCTCCCAGTCCAGCCCAGTTTCTCCCAGTCCAGCCCAGTTCAGCCCAGTACAGCCAATCTGAGCCCAGTCCAGTCGATCCCAGTTTCTCCCAGTCCAGTCCAGTTCAGCCCTGTCCAGCCCAGTTTCTCCCAGTCCAGCCCAGTTTATCCCAGTCCAGCCCAGTTTATCCCAGTCCAGACCAGTCCAGCCAATCTGAGCCCAGCCCCGTCCAGTTGATCCCAGTTTCTCCCAGTTGATCCCAGTTTCTCCCAGTCCAGCCCAGTTTCTCCCAGTCCAGCCCAGTCCAGCCAATCTGAGCCCAGTCCAGCCCAGTTGATCCCAGTTTCTCCCAGTCCGTCCCAGTTTCTCCCAGTCCAGCCCAGTTTCTCCCAGTAGAGACCAGTACAGCCAATCTGAGCCCAGTCCCATCCAGTTGATCCCAGTTTCTCCCAGTGCAGCCCAGTTTCTCCCAGTAGAGACCAGTCCAGCCAATCTGAGCCCAGTCCAGCCCAGTTGATCCCAGTTTCTCCCAGTCCAGCCCAGTTTCTCCCAGTCCAGCCCAGTTGATCCCAGTTTCTCCCAGTCCAGCCCAGTCCAGCCAATCTGAGCCCAGTCCAGCCCAGTTGATCCCAGTTTCTCCCAGTCCAGCCCAGTTCAGCCCAGTACAGCCAATCTGAGCCCAGTCCAGTCGATCCCAGTTTCTCCCAGTCCAGTCCAGTTCAGCCCTGTCCAGCCCAGTTTCTCCCAGTCCAGCCCAGTTTATCCCAGTCCAGCCCAGTTTCTCCCAGTCCAGCCCAGTCCAGCCAATCTGAGCCCAGCCCCGTCCAGTTGATCCCAGTTTCTCCCAGTTGATCCCAGTTTCTCCCAGTCCAGCCCAGTTTCTCCCAGTTCAGCCCAGTGCAGCCAATCTGAGCCCAGTCCAGCCCAGTTGATCCCAGTTTCTCCCAGTCCAGCCCAGTTTCTCCCAGTCTATCCCAGTCCAGCCCAGTTTCTCCCAGTCCAGCCCAGTTCAGCCCAGTCGAGCCCAGTTTCTCCCAGTCCAGCCCAGTTTATCCCAGTCCAGCCCAGTTTATCCCAGTCCAGCCCAGTTTCTCCCAGTCCAGCCCAGTTCAGCCCAGTCGAGCCCAGTTTCTCCCAGTCCAGCCCAGTTTATCCCAGTCCAGCCCAGTTTCTCCCAGTCCAGCCCAGTTTCTCCCAGTCCAGCCCAGTCGATCCCAGTTTCTCCCAGTCGATCCCAGTTTCTCCCAGTCGATCCCAGTTTCTCCCAGTCCAGCCCAGTCTCTCCCAGCAGAGCTCAGCTGCAGCCCACCCGCTCCCAGTCTCTTCCCAGTCTCTCCCAGTTCCCCCAGTTGAGGCCTCACCTGGGTCGGGCTGGAGCCCCCGAAGGCTCCGACCCCCCCAGCTCCGACCGTGACTCAGAGTTTCCCAGCGACGCGATAATCCCCGTGGGGCCTGGGAGGGGACAGACGGACACGGGGGGGGGGCACTGGGAGCACTGGGAGGGGACTGGGATAACTGGGAGGGGACTGGGAGGGGACGGGGAGGTCACTGGGAGGGGACTGGGAGCACTGAAAGGGGACTGGGAGCACTGGGAGGGGACGGGGAGGTCACTGGGAGTACTGGGAGGTCACTGGGGGACAGGGGGACATGGGGACAGGGGGACGGGGGGGTTACTGGGAGCACTGGGAGGGGACTGGGAGCACTGGGAAGGGACTGGGAGGGGACGGGGAGGTCACTGGGAGGGGACTGGGAGCACTGAAAGGGGACTGGGAGCACTGGGAGGGGACGGGGAGGTCACTGGTAGTACTGGGAGGTCACTGGGGGACAGGGGGACATGGGGACAGGGGGACGGGGGGGTTACTGGGAGCACTGGGAGGGGACTGGGAGCACTGGGAGGGGACTGGGAGGGGACGGGGAGGTCACTGGGAGGGGACTGGGAGCACTGAAAGGGGACTGGGAGCACTGGGAGGGGACGGGGAGGTCACTGGGAGTACTGGGAGGTCACTGGGGGACAGGGGGACATGGGGACAGGGGGACGGGGGGGTTACTGGGAGCACTGGGAGGGGACTGGGATAACTGGGAGGGGACTGGGAGGGGACGGGGAGGTCACTGGGAGGGGACTGGGAGCACTGAAAGGGGACTGGGAGCACTGGGAGGGGACGGGGAGGTCACTGGGAGTACTGGGAGGTCACTGGGGGACAGGGGGACATGGGGACAGGGGGACGGGGGGGTTACTGGGAGCACTGGGAGGGGACTGGGAGCACTGGGAAGGGACTGGGAGGGGACGGGGAGGTCACTGGGAGGGGACTGGGAGCACTGAAAGGGGACTGGGAGCACTGGGAGGGGACGGGGAGGTCACTGGTAGTACTGGGAGGTCACTGGGGGACAGGGGGACATGGGGACAGGGGGACGGGGGGGTTACTGGGAGCACTGGGAGGGGACTGGGATAACTGGGAGGGGACTGGGAGGGGACGGGGAGGTCACTGGGAGGGGACTGGGAGCACTGAAAGGGGACTGGGAGCACTGGGAGGGGACGGGGAGGTCACTGGGAGTACTGGGAGGTCACTGGGGGACAGGGGGACATGGGGACAGGGGGACGGGGGGGTTACTGGGAGCACTGGGAGGGGACTGGGATAACTGGGAGGGGACTGGGAGGGGACGGGGAGGTCACTGGGAGGGGACTGGGAGCACTGAAAGGGGACTGGGAGCACTGGGAGGGGACGGGGAGGTCACTGGGAGTACTGGGAGGTCACTGGGGGACAGGGGGACATGGGGACAGGGGGACGGGGGGGTTACTGGGAGCACTGGGAGGGGACTGGGAGCACTGGGAAGGGACTGGGAGGGGACGGGGAGGTCACTGGGAGGGGACTGGGAGCACTGAAAGGGGACTGGGAGCACTGGGAGGGGACGGGGAGGTCACTGGGAGTACTGGGAGGTCACTGGGGGACAGGGGGACATGGGGACAGGGGGACGGGGGGGTTACTGGGAGCACTGGGAGGGGACTGGGATAACTGGGAGGGGACTGGGAGGGGACGGGGAGGTCACTGGGAGGGGACTGGGAGCACTGAAAGGGGACTGGGAGCACTGGGAGGGGACTGGGAGGGAGCACTGGGAGGGGACTGGGAGGTCACTGGGAGTACTGGGAGGTCACTGGGGGACACGGGGAAGGGGGGAGAGGGGGGTCACTGGGAGCACTGGGAAGGGGACTGGGAGCACTGGGAGGGGAAAAGGAGCACTGAGAGGGGACTGGGAGCACTGGGAGGGGACTGGGAGGTCACTGGGGGACAGGGGGACATGGGGACATGGGGACAGGGGGACGGGAGGGTCACTGGGAGCACTGGGAGGGGACTGGGAGCACTGGGAGCACTGGGAAGGGGAAAAGGAGCACTGGGAGGGGACTGGGAGCACTGGGAGGGGACTGGGAGCACTGGGAGGGGACTGGGAGGTCACTGGGAGGGGACTGGGAGCACTGGAAAGGGACTGGGAGCACTGGGAGGGGACTGGGAGGTCACTGGGGGACAGGGGGACATGGGGACAGGGGGACGGGGGGGTTACTGGGAGCACTGGGATGGGACTGGGAGCACTGGGATGGGACTGGGAGCACTGGGAAGGGACTGGGAGCACTGGGAAGGGACTGGGAGGTCACTGGGGGACAGGGGGACATGGGGACAGGGGGACGGGGGGGTTACTGGGAGCACTGGGAGGGGACGGGGAGGTCACTGGGGGACAGGGGGATATGGGGACAGGGGGTCACTGGGAGCACTGGGAGGGCACTGGGGGAGTCACTGGGAGCACTGGGAGGGGAAAAGGAGCACTGGGAGCACTGGGAGGTCACTGGGGGACAGGGGGACATGGGGACAGGGGGACGAGGGGGTTACTGGGAGCACTGGGAGGGGACTGGGAGCACTGGGAGGGGACGGGGAGGTCAGTGGGGGGCAGGGGGATATGGGGACAGGGGGTCACTGGGAGCACTGGGAGGGCACTGGGGGAGTCACTGGGAGCACTGGGAGGCGACTGGGAGGTCACTGGGGGACAGGGGGACATGGGGACAGGGGGTCACTGGGAGCACTGGGAGGTCACTGAGAGCACTGGGAGGGGACTGGGAGGTCACTGGGAGCCCTGGGAGGCCACTGGGAGCACTGGGAGGGGACTGGGAGGTCACTGGGAGCACTGGGAGGGGACTGGGAGGTCACTGGGAGCCCTGGGAGGCCACTGGGAGCACTGGGAGGGGACTGGGAGGTCACTGGGAGCACTGGGAGGGGACTGGGAGGTCACTGGGAGCACTGGGAGGTCACTGGGAGCACTGGGAGGGGACTGGGAGGTCACTGGGAGCACTGGGAGGGGAAAAGGAGCACTGGGAGCACTGGGAGGTCACTGGGGGACAGGGGGACATGGGGACAGGGGGACGGGGGGGTTACTGGGAGCACTGGGAGGGGACGGGGAGGTCACTGGGGGACAGGGGGATATGGGGACAGGGGGTCACTGGGAGCACTGGGAGGGCACTGGGGGAGTCACTGGGAGCACTGGGAGGGGAAAAGGAGCACTGGGAGCACTGGGAGGTCACTGGGGGACAGGGGGACATGGGGACAGGGGGACGAGGGGGTTACTGGGAGCACTGGGAGGGGACTGGGAGCACTGGGAGGGGACGGGGAGGTCAGTGGGGGGCAGGGGGATATGGGGACAGGGGGTCACTGGGAGCACTGGGAGGGCACTGGGGGAGTCACTGGGAGCACTGGGAGGCGACTGGGAGGTCACTGGGGGACAGGGGGACATGGGGACAGGGGGTCACTGGGAGCACTGGGAGGTCACTGAGAGCACTGGGAGGGGACTGGGAGGTCACTGGGAGCCCTGGGAGGCCACTGGGAGCACTGGGAGGGGACTGGGAGGTCACTGGGAGCACTGGGAGGGGACTGGGAGGTCACTGGGAGCCCTGGGAGGCCACTGGGAGCACTGGGAGGGGACTGGGAGGTCACTGGGAGCACTGGGAGGGGACTGGGAGGTCACTGGGAGCACTGGGAGGTCACTGGGAGCACTGGGAGGGGACTGGGAGGTCACTGGGAGCACTGGGAGGGGAAAAGGAGCACTGGGAGCACTGGGAGGTCACTGGGGGACAGGGGGACATGGGGACAGGGGGACGGGGGGGTTACTGGGAGCACTGGGAGGGGACGGGGAGGTCACTGGGGGACAGGGGGATATGGGGACAGGGGGTCACTGGGAGCACTGGGAGGGCACTGGGGGAGTCACTGGGAGCACTGGGAGGGGAAAAGGAGCACTGGGAGCACTGGGAGGTCACTGGGGGACAGGGGGACATGGGGACAGGGGGACGAGGGGGTTACTGGGAGCACTGGGAGGGGACTGGGAGCACTGGGAGGGGACGGGGAGGTCAGTGGGGGGCAGGGGGATATGGGGACAGGGGGTCACTGGGAGCACTGGGAGGGCACTGGGGGAGTCACTGGGAGCACTGGGAGGCGACTGGGAGGTCACTGGGGGACAGGGGGACATGGGGACAGGGGGTCACTGGGAGCACTGGGAGGTCACTGAGAGCACTGGGAGGGGACTGGGAGGTCACTGGGAGCCCTGGGAGGCCACTGGGAGCACTGGGAGGGGACTGGGAGGTCACTGGGAGCACTGGGAGGGGACTGGGAGGTCACTGGGAGCCCTGGGAGGCCACTGGGAGCACTGGGAGGGGACTGGGAGGTCACTGGGAGCACTGGGAGGGGACTGGGAGGTCACTGGGAGCACTGGGAGGTCACTGGGAGCACTGGGAGGGGACTGGGAGGTCACTGGGAGCACTGGGAGGGGAAAAGGAGCACTGGGAGCACTGGGAGGTCACTGGGGGACAGGGGGACATGGGGACAGGGGGACGGGGGGGTTACTGGGAGCACTGGGAGGGGACGGGGAGGTCACTGGGGGACAGGGGGATATGGGGACAGGGGGTCACTGGGAGCACTGGGAGGGCACTGGGGGAGTCACTGGGAGCACTGGGAGGGGAAAAGGAGCACTGGGAGCACTGGGAGGTCACTGGGGGACAGGGGGACATGGGGACAGGGGGACGAGGGGGTTACTGGGAGCACTGGGAGGGGACTGGGAGCACTGGGAGGGGACGGGGAGGTCAGTGGGGGGCAGGGGGATATGGGGACAGGGGGTCACTGGGAGCACTGGGAGGGCACTGGGGGAGTCACTGGGAGCACTGGGAGGCGACTGGGAGGTCACTGGGGGACAGGGGGACATGGGGACAGGGGGTCACTGGGAGCACTGGGAGGTCACTGAGAGCACTGGGAGGGGACTGGGAGGTCACTGGGAGCACTGGGAGGCCACTGGGAGCACTGGGAGGGGACTGGGAGGTCACTGGGAGCACTGGGAGGGGACTGGGAGGTCACTGGGAGCACTGGGAGGCCACTGGGAGCACTGGGAGGGGACTGGGAGGTCACTGGGAGCACTGGGAGGGGACTGGGAGGTCACCGGGAGCACTGGGAGGGGACTGGGAGGTCACTGGGAGCACTGGGAGGTCACTGAGAGCACTGGGAGGCCACTGGGAGGTGACTGGGAGCACTGGGAGGCCACTGGGGGCACTGGGAGGTCCCCAGGATCCCCCTGAGGTGCCTTCAAGAGGTTCTTGAAGGTCGTTCCCACCCCTTCCAACCAACCCTGAAGATCCTGGAGGTGGAGATGGAGCCGTGGGATCTTGAGGAACCTCCCAGCTGAGGTGGGTCTGGGTCTAGAAGGTCATTCCCACCTCTTCCAACCAACCCTGGAGACCAGGGAGGTGGAGATGGAGCCAGGAGATCTTGAGGAACCTCCCAGCAGAGGTGGATCTGGGTCTAGAAGGTCGTTCCCACCACTTCCAACCATCCCTGGAGACCAGGGAGGTGGAGATGGAGCCAGGAGATCTTGAGGAACCTCCCAGCAGAGGTGGGTCTGGGTCTAGAAGGTCATTCCCACCTCTTCCAACCATCCCTGGAGCCCTGGAGACCAGGGAGGTGGAGATGGAGCCCTGAGATCTTGAGGAACCTCCCAGTAGAGGTGGATCTGGGTCTAGAAGGTCATTCCCACCCCTTCCAACCATCCCTGAAGATCCTGGAGGTGGAGATGGAGCCGTGGGATCTTGAGGAACCTCCCAGCAGAGGGTCTGGGGGGGTGGAGAAACCACTTCCAACCATCCCTGAAGATCCTGGAGGTGGAGATGGAGCCAGGAGATCTTGAGGAACCTCCCAGCTGAGGTGGATCTGGATCTAGAAGGTCATTCCCACCCCTTCCATCCAACCCTGGAGACCAGGGAGGTGGAGTCAGCCCCAGGTGGACTCCGAGCGCTGGAGGAGGAGCCAATCCCACCCTCCTCCTGGTCCCCGGTGGCCATCATGGTCCTCCTGGGCCGTTGTCTCTGGTCCCTCGTTGGGTTCATCCTCTTCTTGGTGGCCGGTGAGTGGAGAAGAACCTCCAAGTGGAGCTTCTAGGTGGGTTCGGAGACGTTTGGATGAAGCCTCCAGCTCCGGAAAGGAGGATCCGGGCGGTGGGAGAGGCAGGAGATCTCGTTCCGGGGGGGGGTTTCTCCTCCCTGGAGGAGCTTGGATGGTCTCCAAGCGGCTCGTGACGAGGTCACCGAGGGGTTTGTTTGCGTTGGGCTCCTCTCCGAGGCCTCTTGGTTCGTTGACCGAGGGCTCAAAGTCCTCGGGGGCCTCCAAAACAAACAGGAGGGTTTGGATCTTCTCCTCGTTTCGGGGGTCACGGGGAGGTGGGAGGGTTGGACTTGAGGATCCCATGGGGCTTCTCCGACCCGGTGGCCCCGGGATTCCAGGATTTGATGATTCGAGGGTTCTATGACGGTTGAAGAACGTCAAGAAGCTTCTTCTGCCTCGTGGGGATGTTGGAGAGAAGCCTGAGGAGGTCATGGAGATGATCCAAGGGCTGGAGAACCTCCTGTAGGAGAAGAAGGGGGAGAAGTTGAGGTTCTCCAGGCTGGAGGAGATGCCTGAGGAGGCTTCTAGTAGGTTGGAGAGGTTCTTCAAGCCCTTGGAGGTCTTCAAGGCCACATTGGATGGAGCTTGGAGGCTCCTCATTCAGCAGAAGGTGGTTCCACCCATGGAACTGGATGATCCAAGAGGTGAAGAACCTGCAGTAGGAGGACAAGGTGGGAACGTTGAGGTTCTCCAGGCTGGAGGAGAGACCCGAGGAGGCTTCTAGTGGGGAAAGGAGCTCCAGGAGAGGTTCTTCAAGCTCTTGGAGGTCTTCAAGACGAGGTTGGATGGAGCTTGGAGGCTCCTCATTCAGCAGAAGGTGGTTCCACCCATGGAACTGGATGATCCAAAACGTGGAGAACCTGCAGTAGGAGGACAAGGTGGGAACGCTGAGGTTCTCCAGGCTGGAGGAGAGACCCGAGGAGGCTTCTAGTGGGGAAAGGAGCTCCAGGAGAGGTTCTTCAAGCTCTTGGGGGTCTTCAAGACGAGGTTGGATGGAGCTTGGAGGCTCCTCATTCAGCAGAAGGTGGTTCCACCCATGGAACTGGATGATCCAAGAGGTGAAGAACCTGCAGTAGGAGGACAAGGTGGGAACGTTGAGGTTTTCCAGGCTGGAGGAGAGACCCGAGGAGGCTTCTAGTGGGGAAAGGAGCTCCAGGAGAGGTTCTTCAAGCTCTTGGAGGTCTTCTAGGCCACGTTGGACGGAGCTTGGAGGCTCCTCATCCAGCAGAAGGTGGTTCCACCCATGGATATAGATGATCCAAGAGGTGGAGAACCTGCAGTAGGAGGACAAGGTGGGAACATTGAGGTTCTCCAGGCTGGAGGAGAGACCCGAGGAGGCTTCTAGTGGGGAAAGGAGCTCCGGGAGAGGTTCTTCAAGCTCTTGGAGGTCTTCTAGGCCACATTGGATGGAGCTTGGAGGCTCCTCATTCAGCAGAAGGTGGTTCCACCCATGGAACTGGATGATCCAAGAGGTGAAGAACCTGCAGTAGGAGGACAAGGTGGGAACGTTGAGGTTCTCCAGGCTGGAGGAGAGACCCGAGGAGGCTTCTAGTGGGGAAAGGAGCTCCAGGAGAGGTTCTTCAAGCTCTTGGAGGTCTTCTAGGCCACGTTGGACGGAGCTTGGAGGCTCCTCATCCAGCAGAAGGTGGTTCTATCCATGGATATAGATGATCCAAGGGGTGGAGAACCTGCAGTAGGAGGACAAGGTGGGAACGTTGAGGTTCTCCAGGCTGGAGGAGAGACCCGAGGAGGCTTCTAGTGGGGAAAGGAGCTCCAGGAGAGGTTCTTCAAGCTCTTGGAGGTCTTCAAGATGAGGTTGGATGGAGCTTGGAGGCTCCTCATCCAGCAGAAGGTGGTTCCACCCATGGATATAGATGGTGGAGAACCTGCAGTAGGAGGACGAGGTGGGAACGTTGAGGTTCTCCAGGCTGGAGGAGAGACCCGAGGAGGCTTCTAGTGGGGAAAGGAGCTCCAGGAGAGGTTCTTCAAGCTCTTGGAGGTCTTCAAGACGAGGTTGGATGGAGCTTGGAGGCTCCTCATCCAGTAGAAGGTGGTTCCACCCATGGAACTGGATGATCCAAGAGGTGGAGAACCTCCTGTAGGAGGACAAGGTGGGAACATTGAGGTTCTCCAGGCTGGAGGAGAGACCCGAGGAGGCTTCTAGTGGGGAAAGGAGCTCCAGGAGAGGTTCTTCAAGCTCTTGGAGGTCTTCAAGACGAGGTTGGATGGAGCTTGGAGGCTCCTCATCCAGCAGAAGGTGGTTCCACCCATGGAACTGGATGATCCAAGAGGTGGAGAACCTGCAGTAGGAGGACAAGGTGGGAACGTTGAGGTTCTCCAGGCTGGAGGAGAGACCCGAGGAGGCTTCTAGTAGGTTGGAGAGGTTCTTCAAGCTCTTGGAGGTCTTCAAGATGAGGCTGGATGGAGCTTGGAGGCTCCTCATCCAGTAGAAGGTGGTTCCACCCATGGAACTGGATGATCCAAGAGGTGGAGAACCTGCAGTAGGAGGACAAGGTGGGAACATTGAGGTTCTCCAGGCTGGAGGAGAGACCCGAGGAGTCTTCTAGTGGGGAAAGGAGCTCCAGGAGAGGTTCTTCAAGCTCTTGGGGGTCTTCAAGACGAGGTTGGATGGAGCTTGGAGGCTCCTCATCAAACAGAAGGTGGTTCCACCCATGGAACTGGATGATCCAAGAGGTGGAGAACCTGCAGTAGGAGGACAAGGTGGGAACATTGAGGTTCTCCAGGCTGAAGGAGAGACCCGAGGAGTCTTCTAGTGGGGAAAGGAGCTCCAGGAGAGGTTCTTCAAGCTCTTGGGGGTCTTCAAGACGAGGTTGGATGGAGCTTGGAGGCTCCTCATCCAGTAGAAGCTGGTTCCACCCATGGAACTGCATGATCCAAGAGGTGGAGAACCTGCAGTAGGAGGACGAGGTGGGAACGTTGAGGTTCTCCAGGCTGGAGGAGAGACCCGAGGAGTCTTCTAGTGGGGAAAGGAGCTCCAGGAGAGGTTCTTCAAGCTCTTGGAGGTCTTCAAGATGAGGTTGGATGGAGCTTGGAGGCTCCTCATCCAGCAGAAGGTGGTTCTATCCATGGATATAGATGATCCAAGGGGTGGAGAACCTGCAGTAGGAGGACAAGGTGGGAACGTTGAGGTTCTCCAGGCTGGAGGAGAGACCCGAGGAGGCTTCTAGTGGGGAAAGGAGCTCCAGGAGAGGTTCTTCAAGCTCTTGGAGGTCTTCAAGATGAGGTTGGATGGAGCTTGGAAGCTCCTCATCCAGCAGAAGGTGGTTCTATCCATGGATATAGATGATCCAAGGGGTGGAGAACCTGCAGTAGGAGGACAAGGTGGGAACGTTGAGGTTCTCCAGGCTGGAGGAGAGACCCGAGGAGGCTTCTAGTGGGGAAAGGAGCTCCAGGAGAGGTTCTTCAAGCTCTTGGAAGTCTTCAAGGCCACGTTGGACGGAGCTGGGAGCTGGTCGGGGCTCGGCATCTCGGTCGCCCTTGCAGGTCCCTTCCAAGCCGAGGTTCCTCCAGGTCCAGGTGCTCCTCAGCCGGTTCCTCTACGTCTTTCCGACGGTCCCCACCGCTGCGCCGGCCGGGTGGAGGTCTTCTACGAGGGGACGTGGGGCACGGTCTGCGACGACCACTGGGACCTCCGGGACGGCGCCGTGGTTTGCCGGCAGGTGGGATGCGGCTCCCCGGTTTCCGTCCCGGGAGGAGGACGTTTCTCAGGAGGCTTCGGGCCCATCTGGTTGGACGACGTCAACTGCACCGGCAACGAGGGGGCTTTGTCCTCCTGTCCCGCCGGCTCCTGGGGGAAGAGCAACTGCCACCACGGAGAAGACGCCGGAGTCGTCTGCTCGGGTGAGAAGGTCTCGGGGACGCCGGGTGGTGGCCTCAACCTGGAGAGCAGGGAGGTGGAGATGGGGCCCGGAGATCTTGAGGGACCTCCCAGTAGAGGTGGGTCTGGGTCTAGAAGGTCATTTCCACCCCTTCCAACCATCCCTGGAGATCTTGGAGGTGGAGATGGAGCCGTGGGATCCTGAGGAACCTCCCAGCAGAGGGTCTGGGGGGGTGGAGAAACCACTTCCAACCATCCCTGGAGATCGTGGAGGTGGAGATGGAGCCAGGAGATCTTGAGGAACCTCCCAGCTGAGGTGGGTCTGGGTCTAGAAGGTCATTCCCACCCCTTCCAACCAACCCTGGAGATCTTGGAGGTGGAGATGGAGCCCTGAGATCTTGAGGAACCTCCCAGCTGAGGTGGGTCTGGGTCTAGAAGGTCATTCCCACCCCTTCCAACCATCCCTGGAGACCAGGGAGGTGGAGATGGAGCCAGGAGATCTTGAGGAACCTCCCAGCTGAGGTGGGTCTGGGTCTAGAAGGTCGTTCCCACCACTTCCAAACAACCCTGGAGATCTTGGAGGTGGAGATGGAGCCGTGGGATCTTGAGGGACCTCCCAGTAGAGGTGAGTCTGGGTCTAGAAGGGCTTTTCCACCACTTCCAACCATCCCTGGAGATCTTGGAGGTGGAGATGGAGCCGTGGGATCTTGAGGAACCTCCCAGCTGAGGTGGGTCTGGGTCTAGAAGGTCATTTCCACCCCTTCCAACCATCCCTGGAGATCTTGGAGGTGGAGATGGAGCCGTGGGATCCTGAGGAACCTCCCAGTAGAGGGTCTGGGGGGGTGGAGAAACCACTTCCAACCATCCCTGGAGATCGTGGAGGTGGAGATGGAGCCAGGAGATCTTGAGGAACCTCCCAGCTGAGGTGGGTCTGGGTCTAGAAGGTCATTCCCACCCCTTCCATCCAACCCTGGAGACCAGGGAGGTGGAGATGGAGCCCTGAGATCTTGAGGAACCTCCCAGCTGAGGTGGGTCTGGGTCTAGAAGGTCATTTCCACCACTTCCAACCAACCCTGGAGATCTTGGAGGTGGAGATGGAGCCTGGAGATCTTGAGGGACCTCCCAGCAGAGGTGGGTCTGGGTCTAGAAGGTCGTTCCCACCACTTCCAACCAACCCTGGAGATCTTGGAGGTGGAGATGGAGCCGTGGGATCTTGAGGAACCTCCCAGCTGAGGTGGGTCTGGGTCTAGAAGGGCTTTTCCACCACTTCCAACCATCCCTGGAGATCTTGGATGTGGAGATGGAGCCGTGGGATCTTGAGGAACCTCCCAGCTGAGGTGGGTCTGGGTCTAGAAGGGCTTTTCCACCCCTTCCAACCATCCCTGGAGACCAGGGAGGTGGAGATGGAGCTGTGGGATCTTGAGGAACCTCCCAGCAGAGGTGGGTCTGGTCCTGGTTGATACTGGAAGGTCCTGGTTGATGCTGGGAGGTCCTGGTTGATACTGGGAGGTCCTGGTTGATACTGGGAGGTCCTGGGAGGTCCTGGTTGATGCTGGTAGGTCCTGGTTGATACTGGGAGGTCCTGGTAGGTCCTGGTTGATGCTGGGAGGTCCTGGTCGATGCTGGGAGGTCCTGGGAGGTCCTGGTTGATGCTGGGAGGTCCTGGGAGGTCCTGGTTGATGCTGGGAGGTCCTGGTTGATACTGGGAGGTCCTGGTAGGTCCTGGTTGATGCTGGGAGCTTCTGGTCGATGCTGGGAGGTCCTGGGAGGTCCTGGTTGACGCTGGGAGGTCCTGGTTGATACTGGGAGGTCCTGGGAGGTCCTGGTTGATGCTGGGAGGTCCTGGTTGATACTGGGAGGTCCTGGGAGGTCCTGGGAGGTCCTGGTTGATGCTGGGAAGTCCTGGTTGATACTGGGAGGTCCTGGGAGGTCCTGGGAGGTCCTGGTTGACACTGGAAGGTCCTGGTTGATACTGGGAGGTCCTGGGAGGTCCTGGTTGATACTGGGAGGTCCTGGGAGGTCCTGGGAGGTCCTGGTTGACACTGGAAGGTCCTGGTTGATACTGGGAGGTCCTGGGAGGTCCTGGTTGATACTGGGAGGTCCTGGGAGGTCCTGGTTGACGCTGGGAGGTCCTGGTTGATACTGGGAGTTCCTGGGAGGTCCTGGTTGACGCTGGGAGGTCCTGGTTGACACTGGAAGGTCCTGGTTGATACTGGGAGTTCCTGGGAGGTCCTGGTTGACGCTGGGAGGTCCTGGTTGATACTGGGAGGTCCTGGGAGGTCCTGGTTGACGCTGGGAGGTCCTGGTTGATGCTGGGAGGTCCTGGGAGGTCCTGGTTGACGCTGGGAGGTCCTGGTTGATACTGGGAGGTCCTGGTTGATGCTGGGAGGTCCTGGTTGATACCGGGAGGTCCTGGTTGACACTGGGAGGTCCTGGTTGATACTGGGAGGTCCTGGTTGACGCTGGGAGGTCCTGGTTGATACCGGGAGGTCCTGGTTGACACTGGGAGGTCCTGGTTGATACTGGGAGGTCCTGGTTGATGCTGGGAGGTCCTGGTTGACGCTGGGAGGTCCTGGTTGATACTGGGGGGTCCTGGGAGGTCCTGGTTGATGCTGGGAGGTCCTGGGAGGTCCTGCTTGACTCCTGGAAGCCCCGGTAGATGTTTCCACCCGGTTCCTCTCCTCCTCCTGGCAGAGTCCTCCCCCCAGGAGGTCCCGGCCGAGGTCCGCTTGGCCGACGGTCCCACCGGCTGCTCGGGGCGGGTGGAGATCTTCCACCAGGGGCGGTGGGGGACGGTTTGCGACGACGATTGGAGCTTCCAGGACGCGGCCGTGACCTGCGGGCAGGTCGGCTGCGGAGCCGCCGTCGCCTCCTACGGGAGGAGCCACTTCGGCCCCGGAGAGGGACCCGTCTGGTTGGACAACGTCCAGTGCCGGGGGGACGAAGAGGCCCTCGCCCGCTGCCCGGCCCCACCCTGGGGGGTCACCAACTGCGACCACCGAGAAGACGTCGGCGTCGTCTGCGCAGGTGACGCCGCCGGCTGGGGAGGTCCCAGCTTCTTCTCTCCAGCTTCTTCTCTCCAGCTTCTTCTCTCCAGCTTCTTCTCTCCCTCTTCTTCTCTCCAGCTTCTTCTCTCCAGCTTCTTCTCTCCAGCTTCTTCTCTCCAGCTTCTTCTCTCCAACTTCTTCTCTCCAACTTCTTCTCTCCAGCTTCTTCTCTCCAACTTCTTCTCTCCAGCTTCTTCTCTCCAGCTTCTTCTCTCCAGCTTCTTCTCTCCAGCTTCTTCTCTCCAGCTTCTTCCCTCCAGCTTCTTCTCTCCAGCTTCTTCTCTCCAGCTTCTTCTCTCCAGCTTCTTCTCTCCAGCTTCTTCTCTCCAACTTCTTCTCTCCAACTTCTTCCCTCCAGCTTCTTCTCTCCAGCTTCTTCTCTCCAGCTTCTTCTCTCCAGCTTCTTCTCTCCAACTTCTTCTCTCCAGCTTCTTCTCTCCAACTTCTTCTCTCCAGCTTCTTCTCTCCAGCTTCTTCTCTCCAGCTTCTTCTCTCCCTCTTCTTCTCTCCAGCTTCTTCTCTCCAGCTTCTTCTCTCCAGCTTCTTCTCTCCCTCTTCTTCTCTCCAGCTTCTTCTCTCCAGCTTCTTCTCTCCAGCTTCTTCTCTCCAGCTTCTTCTCTCCAACTTCTTCTCTCCAGCTTCTTCTCTCCAGCTTCTTCCCTCCAGCTTCTTCTCTCCAACTTCTTCTCTCCAGCTTCTTCTCTCCAGCTTCTTCTCTCCAGCTTCTTCTCTCCAGCTTCTTCTCTCCAGCTTCTTCTCTCCAACTTCTTCTCTCCAACTTCTTCTCTCCAGCTTCTTCTCTCCAGCTTCTTCTCTCCAGCTTCTTCTCTCCAGCTTCTTCTCTCCAACTTCTTCTCTCCAGCTTCTTCTCTCCAACTTCTTCTCTCCAGCTTCTTCTCTCCAACTTCTTCTCTCCAGCTTCTTCTCTCCAGCTTCTTCTCTCCAGCTTCTTCTCTCCAGCTTCTTCTCTCCAGCTTCTTCTCTCCAGCTTCTTCTCTCCAGCTTCTTCTCTCCAGCTTCTTCTCTCCAGCTTCTTCTCTCCAGCTTCTTCTCTCCAGCTTCTTCTCTCCCTCTTCTTCTCTCCAGCTTCTTCTCTCCAGCTTCTTCTCTCCAGCTTCTTCTCTCCAGCTTCTTCTCTCCAACTTCTTCCCTCCAGCTTCTTCTCTCCAGCTTCTTCTCTCCAGCTTCTTCTCTCCAGCTTCTTCTCTCCAGCTTCTTCTCTCCAGCTTCTTCTCTCCCTCTTCTTCTCTCCAGCTTCTTCTCTCCCTCTTCTTCTCTCCAGCTTCTTCTCTCCAGCTTCTTCTCTCCAGCTTCTTCTCTCCAGCTTCTTCTCTCCAGCTTCTTCTCTCCAGCTTCTTCTCTCCCTCTTTTTCTCTCCAGCTTCTTCTCTCCAGCTTCTTCTCTCCAGCTTCTTCTCTCCAGCTTCTTCTCTCCAGCTTCTTCTCTCCCTCTTCTTCTCTCCAGCTTCTTCTCTCCAACTTCTTCTCTCCAACTTCTTCTCTCCAGCTTCTTCTCTCCAACTTCTTCTCTCCAGCTTCTTCTCTCCAGCTTCTTCTCTCCCTCGTCTTCTCTCCAGCTTCTTCTATCCAGCTTCTTCTCTCCAGCTTCTTCTCTCCAGCTTCTTCTCTCCCTCTTTTTCTCTCCAGCTTCTTCTCTCCAGCTTCTTCTCTCCAGCTTCTTCTCTCCCTCTTCTTCTCTCCAGCTTCTTCTCTCCCTCTTCTTCTCTCCAGCTTCTTCTCTCCCTCTTCTTCTCTCCAGCTTCTTCTCTCCAGCTTCTTCTCTCCAGCTTCTTCTCTCCCTCTTCTTCTCTCCAGCTTCTTCTCTCCAGCTTCTTCTCTCCAGCTTCTTCTCTCCAGCTTCTTCTCTCCAGCTTCTTCTCTCCCTCTTCTTCTCTCCAGCTTCTTCTCTCCAGCTTCTTCTCTCCAGCTTCTTCTCTCCCTCTTCTTCTCTCCAGCTTCTTCTATCCAGCTTCTTCTCTCCAGCTTCTTCTCTCCAGCTTCTTCTCTCCCTCGTCTTCTCTCCAGCTTCTTCTATCCAGCTTCTTCTCTCCAGCTTCTTCTCTCCAGCTTCTTCTCTCCCTCTTTTTCTCTCCAGCTTCTTCTCTCCAGCTTCTTCTCTCCAGCTTCTTCTCTCCCTCTTCTTCTCTCCAGCTTCTTCTCTCCCTCTTCTTCTCTCCAGCTTCTTCTCTCCAGCTTCTTCTCTCCAGCTTCTTCTCTCCAGCTTCTTCTCTCCAGCTTCTTCTCTCCAGCTTCTTCTCTCCAGCTTCTTCTCTCCAGCTTCTTCTCTCCAGCTTCTTCTCTCCCTCTTCTTCTCTCCAGCTTCTTCTCTCCAGCTTCTTCTCTCCAGCTTCTTCCCTCCAGCTTCTTCCCTCCAGCTTCTTCCCTCCAGCTTCTTCTCTCCAGCTTCTTCTCTCCAGCTTCTTCTCTCCAGCTTCTTCTCTCCCTCTTCTTCTCTCCAGCTTCTTCTCTCCAGCTTCTTCTCTCCAGCTTCTTCTCTCCAGCTTCTTCCCTCCAGCTTCTTCCCTCCAGCTTCTTCTCTCCAGCTTCTTCTCTCCAGCTTCTTCTCTCCAGCTTCTTCTCTCCAGCTTCTTCTCTCCAACTTCTTCTCTCCAGCTTCTTCTCTCCAGCTTCTTCTCTCCAGCTTCTTCTCTCCAGCTTCTTCTCTCCAACTTCTTCTCTCCCTCTTCTTCTCTCCAGCTTCTTCTCTCCAGCTTCTTCTCTCCAGCTTCTTCTCTCCAACTTCTTCTCTCCAGCTTCTTCTCTCCAGCTTCTTCTCTCCAGCTTCTTCTCTCCAGCTTCTTCTCTCCAGCTTCTTCTCTCCCTCTTCTTCTCTCCAGCTTCTTCTCTCCAGCTTCTTCTCTCCAGCTTCTTCTCTCCAGCTTCTTCTCTCCAACTTCTTCTCTCCAGCTTCTTCTCTCCAGCTTCTTCTCTCCCTCTTCTTCTCTCCAGCTTCTTCTCTCCAGCTTCTTCTCTCCAGCTTCTTCTCTCCAGCTTCTTCTCTCCAACTTCTTCTCTCCCTCTTCTTCTCTCCAGCTTCTTCTCTCCCTCTTCTTCTCTCCAGCTTCTTCTCTCCAACTTCTTCTCTCCAGCTTCTTCTCTCCAGCTTCTTCTCTCCAGCTTCTTCTCTCCAGCTTCTTCTCTCCAACTTCTTCTCTCCCTCTTCTTCTCTCCAGCTTCTTCTCTCCAGCTTCTTCTCTCCAGCTTCTTCTCTCCAGCTTCTTCTCTCCAGCTTCTTCTCTCCAACTTCTTCTCTCCCTCTTCTTCTCTCCAGCTTCTTCTCTCCAGCTTCTTCTCTCCAGCTTCTTCTCTCCAGCTTCTTCTCTCCAGCTTCTTCTCTCCAGCTTCTTCTCTCCCTCTTCTTCTCTCCAGCTTCTTCTCTCCCTCTTCTTCTCTCCAGCTTCTTCTCTCCAGCTTCTTCTCTCCAGCTTCTTCTCTCCCTCTTCTTCTCTCCAGCTTCTTCTCTCCAGCTTCTTCTCTCCAGCTTCTTCTCTCCAACTTCTTCTCTCCAGCTTCTTCTCTCCAGCTTCTTCTCTCCCTCTTCTTCTCTCCAGCTTCTTCTCTCCCTCTTCTTCTCTCCAGCTTCTTCTCTCCAACTTCTTCTCTCCAGCTTCTTCTCTCCAACTTCTTCTCTCCAGCTTCTTCTCTCCCTCTTCTTCTCTCCAGCTTCTTCTCTCCCTCTTCTTCTCTCCAGCTTCTTCTCTCCAACTTCTTCTCTCCAGCTTCTTCTCTCCAACTTCTTCTCTCCAGCTTCTTCTCTCCAGCTTCTTCTCTCCAGCTTCTTCTCTCCAGCTTCTTCTCTCCAGCTTCTTCTCTCCCTCTTCTTCTCTCCAGCTTCTTCTCTCCCTCTTCTTCTCTCCAGCTTCTTCTCTCCAGCTTCTTCTCTCCAGCTTCTTCTCTCCAACTTCTTCTCTCCAGCTTCTTCTCTCCAGCTTCTTCTCTCCAGCTTCTTCTCTCCAGCTTCTTCTCTCCCTCTTCTTCTCTCCAGCTTCTTCTCTCCAACTTCTTCTCTCCAGCTTCTTCTCTCCAGCTTCTTCTCTCCAGCTTCTTCTCTCCAGCTTCTTCTCTCCAGCTTCTTCTCTCCAGCTTCTTCTCTCCAGCTTCTTCTCTCCCTCTTCTTCTCTCCAGCTTCTTCTCTCCAACTTCTTCTCTCCAGCTTCTTCTCTCCAGCTTCTTCTCTCCAGCTTCTTCTCTCCAGCTTCTTCTCTCCAGCTTCTTCTCTCCCTCTTCTTCTCTCCAGCTTCTTCTCTCCAACTTCTTCTCTCCAGCTTCTTCTCTCCAGCTTCTTCTCTCCAGCTTCTTCTCTCCAGCTTCTTCTCTCCAGCTTCTTCTCTCCAGCTTCTTCTCTCCAGCTTCTTCTCTCCAGCTTCTTCTCTCCAGCTTCTTCTCTCCCTCTTCTTCTCTCCAGCTTCTTCTCTCCAACTTCTTCTCTCCAGCTTCTTCTCTCCAGCTTCTTCTCTCCAGCTTCTTCTCTCCAGCTTCTTCCCTCCAGCTTCTTCTCTTCAGCTTCTTCTCTCCAGCTTCTTCTCTCCCTCTTCTTCTCTTCAGCTTCTTCTCTCCAGCTTCTTCTCTTCAGCTTCTTCTCTCCAGCTTCTTCTCTCCAGCTTCTTCTCTCCCTCTTCTTCTCTTCAGCTTCTTCTCTCCAGCTTCTTCTCTCCAGCTTCTTCTCTCCAACTTCTTCTCTCCAGCTTCTTCTCTCCAGCTTCTTCTCTCCCTCTTCTTCTCTCCCTCTTCTTCTCTCCAGCTTCTTCTCTCCAGCTTCTTCTCTCCAGCTTCTTCTCTCCAGCTTCTTCTCTCCAGCTTCTTCTCTCCAACTTCTTCTCTCCAGCTTCTTCTCTCCCTCTTCTTCTCTCCAGGTTCTTCTCTTCAGCTTCTTCTCTCCAGCTTCTTCTCTCCAACTTCTTCTCTCCAGCTTCTTCTCTCCCTCTTCTTCTCTCCAGCTTCTTCTCTCCAGCTTCTTCTCTCCAGCTTCTTCTCTCCAACTTCTTCTCTCCAGCTTCTTCTCTCCCTCTTCTTCTCTCCAGCTTCTTCTCTTCAGCTTCTTCTCTCCAGCTTCTTCTCTCCAACTTCTTCTCTCCAGCTTCTTCTCTCCAACTTCTTCTCTCCAGCTTCTTCTCTCCAGCTTCTTCTCTCCAACTTCTTCTCTCCAGCTTCTTCTCTCCAACTTCTTCTCTCCACTTCTCTCAGCTTCTTCTCTCCCTCTTCTTCTCTCCAGCTTCTTCTCTCCCTCTTCTTCTCTCCAGCTTCTTCTCTTCAGCTTCTTCTCTCCAGCTTCTTCTCTCCAACTTCTTCTCTCCAGCTTCTTCTCTCCCTCTTCTTCTCTCCAGCTTCTTCTCTCCAGCTTCTTCTCTCCAGCTTCTTCTCTCCAGCTTCTTCTCTCCCTCTTCTTCTCTCCAGCTTCTTCTCTCCAGCTTCTTCTCTCCAGCTTCTTCTCTCCAACTTCTTCTCTCCAGCTTCTTCTCTCCCTCTTCTTCTCTCCAGCTTCTTCTCTCCAGCTTCTTCTCTCCAGCTTCTTCTCTCCAGCTTCTTCTCTCCAGCTTCTTCTCTCCAGCTTCTTCTCTCCAACTTCTTCTCTCCAGCTTCTTCTCTCCCTCTTCTTCTCTCCAGCTTCTTCTCTTCAGCTTCTTCTCTCCAGCTTCTTCTCTCCCTCTTCTTCTCTCCAGCTTCTTCTCTTCAGCTTCTTCTCTCCAGCTTCTTCTCTCCAGCTTCTTCTCTCCAGCTTCTTCTCTCCAGCTTCTTCTCTCCAACTTCTTCTCTCCAGCTTCTTCTCTCCTCTTCTTCTCTCCAGCTTCTTCTCTCAGCTTCTTCTCTCCAGCTTCTTCTCTCCAGCTTCTTCTCTCCAGCTTCTTCTCTCCAGCTTCTTCTCTCCAACTTCTTCTCTCCAGCTTCTTCTCTCCAGCTTCTTCTCTCCCTCTTCTTCTCTCCAGCTTCTTCTCTCCAGCTTCTTCTCTCCAGCTTCTTCTCTCCAACTTCTTCTCTCCAGCTTCTTCTCTCCCTCTTCTTCTCTCCAGCTTCTTCTCTCCAGCTTCTTCTCTCCAGCTTCTTCTCTCCAGCTTCTTCTCTCCAGCTTCTTCTCTCCAGCTTCTTCTCTCCCTCTTCTTCTCTCCAGCTTCTTCTCTCCAGCTTCTTCTCTCCACTTCTTCTCTCCAGCTTCTTCTCTCCAGCTTCTTCTCTCCAGCTTCTTCTCTCCAGCTTCTTCTCTCCAGCTTCTTCTCTCCAGCTTCTTCTCTCCAGCTTCTTCTCTCCAGCTTCTTCTCTCCAGCTTCTTCTCTCCAGCTTCTTCTCTCCAGCTTCTTCTCTCCCTCTTCTTCTCTCCAACTTCTTCTCTCCAGCTTCTTCTCTCCAGCTTCTTCTCTCCAGCTTCTTCTCTCCCTCTCTTCTCTCCAGCTTCTTCTCTCCAGCTTCTTCTCTCCAGCTTCTTCTCTCCAGCTTCTTCTCTCCCTCTTCTTCTCTCCAGCTTCTTCTCTCCAACTTCTTCTCTCCAGCTTCTTCTCTCCAGCTTCTTCTCTCCAGCTTCTTCTCTCCCTCTTCTTCTCTCCCTCTTCTTCTCTCCAGCTTCTTCTCTCCAGCTTCTTCTCTCCAGCTTCTTCTCTCCCTCTTCTTCTCTCCAGCTTCTTCTCTCCAACTTCTTCTCTCCAGCTTCTTCTCTCCAGCTTCTTCTCTCCAGCTTCTTCTCTCCCTCTTCTTCTCTCCCTCTTCTTCTCTCCAGCTTCTTCTCTCCAGCTTCTTCTCTCCCTCTTCTTCTCTCCAGCTTCTTCTCTCCAACTTCTTCTCTCCAGCTTCTTCTCTCCAGCTTCTTCTCTCCAGCTTCTTCTCTCCCTCTTCTTCTCTCCAACTTCTTCTCTCCAGCTTCTTCTCTCCAGCTTCTTCTCTCCAGCTTCTTCTCTCCAGCTTCTTCTCTCCCTCTTCTTCTCTCCAACTTCTTCTCTCCAGCTTCTTCTCTCAGCTTCTTCTCTCCAGCTTCTTCTCTCCAACTTCTTCTCTCCAGCTTCTTCTCTCCAGCTTCTTCTCTCCAGCTTCTTCTCTCCAACTTCTTCTCTCCAGCTTCTTCTCTCCAGCTTCTTCTCTTC
>JAUNZM010003207.1:0-12928 GCA_033459285.1 Clamator glandarius
TTTTAGAAGGGTTCTGGGGGGCTCTAGAAGGGTCTGGGGGCTTGTAGAAGGGTCCTGGGTGCCGCTAGAAGGGTCTGGGGGCTTTTAGAAGGGTCCTGGGGGGCTCAAGAAGGGTCTCGGGTCTTTTAGAAGGGTCCTGGGGTGCTCTAGAAGGGTCTGGGGGCTTTTACAAGAGTCCTGGGGGGCTCTAGAAGGGTCTGGGGGCTTTTAGAAGGGTCCTGGAGGTCTCTAGAAGGGTCTGGGGGCTTTTAGAAGGGTCCTGGGTGGCTCTAGAAGGGTCTGGGGGCTTTTAGAAGGGTCCTGGGTGGCTCTAGAAGGGTCTGGGAGCTTTTAGAAGGGTCCTGGGAATCTCTAGAAGGGTCTGGGGGCTTTTAGATCTGTCCTGGGATGCTCTAGAAGGGTCTGGGGGCTTTTAGAACTGTCCTGGGATGCTCTAGAAGGTTCTGGGGGCTTTCAGAAGGGTCCAGGGGTCCTCTAGAAGGGTCTGGAGGCTTTTAGAAGGGTCCGGGGGGGCTCTAGAAGGGTCTGGGGGCTTTTAGAAGGGTCCTGGAGTGCTCTAGAAGGGTCTGGGGGCTTTTAGAATGCTCCTGGGGATCTCTAGAAGTGTCTGGGGTCTTTTAGAAAGATCCGGGGAGTGTCTAGATGTGTCTGCGGCCTTTCAGAAGGGTCCTGGGGGGCTCTAGAAGGGTCTGGGGGCTTTTAGAAGGGTCCTGGGGGCGTCTAGAAGGGTCTGGGGGCTTTTAGAATGGTCCTGGGAGGCTCTAGAAGGGTCTGGGTGCTTTTAGAAGGGTCCTGGGGCCCTCTAGAAGGGTCTGAGTGCTTTTAGAAGGGTCATGGGGGTCTCTAGAAGGGTCTGGGGGCTTTTAGAATGATCCGGGGAGGGTCTAGAAGGTTCTGGGGGCTTTTAGAAGGGTCCTGGGGGGCTCTAGAGGGGTCTGGGGGCTTTTAGAAGGGTCCCGGGGTTCTCTAGAAGGGTCTGGGGGCATTTAGAAGTATCCTGGGGGCCTCTAGAAGGGTCTGGGATCTATTAGAGTGGTCCGGGGGGGCTCTAGAAGGGTCTGGGGGTTTTTAGAAGGCTCCTGGGAGGCTCTAGAATGGTCTGGGGGCTTTTAGAATGTTCCTGGGGTTCTCTAGAAGGGTCTGGGGACTTATAGAAGGGTCCTGGGGGCCTCTAGAAGGGTCTGAGAACTATTAGAGTGGTTCGGGGGGGCTCTAGAAGGGTCTGGAGGCTTTTAGAAGGGTCTTGGGGGGCTCTAGAAGGGTCTGGGGGCTTTTAGAATAATCCGGGGAGGGTCTAGAAGGGTCTGGGTTCTTTTAGAATAGTCTTGGGAGGTTTTAGAAGGGTCTGGGGTCTTTTAGAATGATCAGGGGAGGGTCTAGAAGGGTCTGGGCGCTTTTAGACGGGTCCTGGGGGGCTCTACAAGGGTCTGGAGGCTTTTAGAGGGGTTCTGGGGGGCCCTAGAAAGGTCTGGGTTCATTTAGAAGGATCCGGGGAGGGTCTAGAAACGTCGGGGGGCTTTTAGAAGGGTCCTGGGAGGCTCTAGAAGAATCTGGGGGCTTTTAGAATGATCCGGGGAGGGTCTAGAAGGGTCTGGGGGCCTTTAGAAGGGTCCTGGGGGGCTCTAGAATGGTCTGGGGGCTTTTAGAAGGTTCCTGGGGGCCTCTAGAAGGGTCTGGGGGCTTTTAGAATGATCCTGGGGGGCTCTAGAAGGGTCTGAGGGCTTTTAGAATGATCCGGGGAGGGTCTATTAGAGTCTGGGGGCCTTTAGAATGGTCCTGGGGCTCTCTAGAAGAGTCTGGGTGCTTTTAGAATGGTCCTGGGGGGCTCTAGAAGGGTCTGGTGGCTTTTAGAAGGGTCCTGGGTGGATCTAGAAGGGTCTGTAGGCTTTTAGAATGGTCCTGGGGGGCTCTAGAAGTGTCTGGGGGCTTTTAGAAGGGTCCTGGTGTCCTCTAGAAGGGTCTGAGGGCTTTAGAATGGTCCCGGGAGGCTCTAGAATGGTCTGGGGTTTTTTAGAAGGATCCGGGGAGGGTCTAGAAGGGTCTGGGGGCTTTTAGAAGGGTCCAGGGGGTCTCTAGAAGGGTCTGGTGGCTTTTAGAAGGGTCCTGGGAGTCTCTAGAAGGGTCTGGGTGCTTTTATAAGGGACCGGTTAGCCTCTAGAAGGGTCTGGGTGCTTTTAGAAAGGTCCTGGGGGGCTCTAGAAGGGTCTAGAGGCTTTTAGACGAGTCCTGGGGGCCTCTAGAAGGGTCTGGGAGCTTTTAGAAGGGTCCTGGATGGATCTAGATTGGTCTGGGGGCTTTTAGAAGGGTCCTGGGTGGCTCTAGAAGGGTCTGGGAGCTTTTAGAAGGGTCCTGGGAATCTCTAGAAGGGTCTGGGGGCTTTTAGATCTGTCCTGGGATGCTCTAGAAGGGTCTGGGGGCTTTTAGAACTGTCCTGGGATGCTCTAGAAGGTTCTGGGGGCTTTCAGAAGGGTCCAGGGGTCCTCTAGAAGGGTCTGGAGGCTTTTAGAAGGGTCCGGGGGGGCTCTAGAAGGGTCTGGGGGCTTTTAGAAGGGTCCTGGAGTGCTCTAGAAGGGTCTGGGGGCTTTTAGAATGCTCCTGGGGATCTCTAGAAGTGTCTGGGGTCTTTTAGAAAGATCCGGGGAGTGTCTAGATGTGTCTGCGGCCTTTCAGAAGGGTCCTGGGGGGCTCTAGAAGGGTCTGGGGGCTTTTAGAAGGGTCCTGGGGGCGTCTAGAAGGGTCTGGGGGCTTTTAGAATGGTCCTGGGAGGCTCTAGAAGGGTCTGGGTGCTTTTAGAAGGGTCCTGGGGCCCTCTAGAAGGGTCTGAGTGCTTTTAGAAGGGTCATGGGGGTCTCTAGAAGGGTCTGGGGGCTTTTAGAATGATCCGGGGAGGGTCTAGAAGGTTCTGGGGGCTTTTAGAAGGGTCCTGGGGGGCTCTAGAGGGGTCTGGGGGCTTTTAGAAGGGTCCCGGGGTTCTCTAGAAGGGTCTGGGGGCATTTAGAAGTATCCTGGGGGCCTCTAGAAGGGTCTGGGATCTATTAGAGTGGTCCGGGGGGGCTCTAGAAGGGTCTGGGGGTTTTTAGAAGGCTCCTGGGAGGCTCTAGAATGGTCTGGGGGCTTTTAGAATGTTCCTGGGGTTCTCTAGAAGGGTCTGGGGACTTATAGAAGGGTCCTGGGGGCCTCTAGAAGGGTCTGAGAACTATTAGAGTGGTTCGGGGGGGCTCTAGAAGGGTCTGGAGGCTTTTAGAAGGGTCTTGGGGGGCTCTAGAAGGGTCTGGGGGCTTTTAGAATAATCCGGGGAGGGTCTAGAAACGTCTGGGTTCTTTTAGAATAGTCTTGGGAGGTTTTAGAAGGGTCTGGGGTCTTTTAGAATGATCAGGGGAGGGTCTAGAAGGGTCTGGGCGCTTTTAGACGGGTCCTGGGGGGCTCTACAAGGGTCTGGAGGCTTTTAGAGGGGTTCTGGGGGGCCCTAGAAAGGTCTGGGTTCATTTAGAAGGATCCGGGGAGGGTCTAGAAACGTCGGGGGGCTTTTAGAAGGGTCCTGGGAGGCTCTAGAAGAATCTGGGGGCTTTTAGAATGATCCGGGGAGGGTCTAGAAGGGTCTGGGGGCCTTTAGAAGGGTCCTGGGGGGCTCTAGAATGGTCTGGGGGCTTTTAGAAGGTTCCTGGGGGCCTCTAGAAGGGTCTGGGGGCTTTTAGAATGATCCTGGGGGGCTCTAGAAGGGTCTGATGACTTTTAGAATGATCCGGGGAGGGTCTATTAGAGTCTGGGGGCCTTTAGAATGGTCCTGGGGCTCTCTAGAAGAGTCTGGGTGCTTTTAGAAGAGTCCTGGGAGGCTCTAGAAGGGTTTGGGGGCTTTTAGAATGGTCCTGGGTGGCTCTAGAAGGTTCTGGTTGCTTTTCGAAGGGTCCTGGCTTATCTAGAAGTGTCTGGGGGCATTTAGAAGGGTCCTGGGTGTCTCTAGAAGGGTCTGGGTGCTTTTAGAATGGTCCTGGGGGGCTCTAGAAGGGTCTGGTGGCTTTTAGAAGGGTCCTGGGTGGATCTAGAAGGTTCTGGAGGCTTTCAGAAGGGTCATGGGTGTCTATAGAATGGTCTGGGGGCTTTTAGAAGGGTCCTGGGGAGCCCTAGAAGGGTCTGAGTTCTTTTAGAAGGGTCCTGGGATGCTCTAGAAGGTTCTTGGGGCTTTCAGAAGGGTCCTGGGGGCCTCTATAAGGGTCTGGGTGCTTTTAGAAGGGTCCTGGGGGGCTCTAGAAGGGTCTTGGGGCTTTTAGAAGGGTCCTGGGGTGCTCTAGAAGGGTCTGGGGACTTTTAGAAGGGTCCTGGGGTGCTCTAGAATGGACGGGGTGCCTTAAGAGGGCCCTGGGGACCTCTAGATTGGTCTGGGGGCTTTTAGAAGGGTCCTGGGGGGCTCTAGAAGGGTCTGTAGGCTTTTAGAAGGGTCCTGGGGGGCTCTAGAAGTGTCTGGGGGCTTTTAGAAGGGTCCTGGTGTCCTCTAGAAGGGTCTGAGGGCTTTAGAATGGTCCCGGGAGGCTCTAGAATGGTCTGGGGTTTTTTAGAAGGATCCGGGGAGGGTCTAGAAGGGTCTGGGGGCTTTTAGAAGGGTCCTGGGGGCCTCTAGAAGGGTCTGGGGGCATGTAGATGGGTCATAGGGGGCTCTAGAAGGGTCAGGGGGATTTTAGAAGGGTCCTGGGGGGCTCTAGAAGTTTCTGGGGGCTTTTAGAATGATCCGGGGACGGTCTAGAAGGGTCTGGGTGCTTTTTGAAGGATCCTAGGGGGCTCTAGAAGGGTCTGAGGGCGTTTAGAAGGATCCGGGGAGTGTCTAGAAGGGTCTGGGGGCTTTTAGAAGGGTCCTGGGGGTCTCTAGAAGGGTCTGGTGGCTTTTAGAAGGGTCCTGGGAGGCTCTAGAAGGGTCTGGGTGCTTTTATAAGGGACCGGTTAGCCTCTAGAAGGGTCTGGGTGCTTTTAGAAAGGTCCTGGGGGGCTCTAGAAGGGTCTAGAGGCTTTTAGACGAGTCCTGGGGGCCTCTAGAAGGGTCTGGGAGCTTTTAGAAGGGTCCTGGGTGGATCTAGATTGGTCTGGGGGCTTTTAGAAGGGTCCTGGGGGGCTCTAGAAGGTTCTGGGGTCTTGTAGAATGGTCCTGGGGGGGCTCTAGAAGGGTCTGGGGGCTTTTAGAAGGGTCCTGGGGTGCTCTAGAATGGTCTGGGTGCTTTTAGAAGGGTCCTGGGAGGCTCTAGAAGGGTCTGGGGGCTTTTAGAAGGGTCCTGGGTGGCTCTAGAATGGTCTGGGGGCTTTTAGAAGGGTCCTGAGAGGATCTAGAAGAGTCTGGGGGCTTTTAGAAGGATCCTGGGAGGCTCTAGAAGGGTCTGGGGGCTTTTAGAAAGGTCCTGGGATGCTCTAGAAGGGTCTGGGTGTTTTAGAAGGGTCCTGGGGGGCTCTAGAAGTTTCTGGGTGCTTTCAGAAGGGTCCTGGGGACCTCTAGAAGGGTCTGGAGGCTTTTAGAAGGGTCCGGGGTGGCTCTAGAATGGTCTGGGGTCTTTTAGACTGGTCCTGGCGTGCTCTAGAAAGGGGTCTGGGGACTTTTAGAAGGGTCCTGGGGTGCTCTAGAAGGGATGGGGTGCCTTAAGAGGTGGCCTGGGGGGCTCTAGAAGTGTCTGGGGGCTTATTAGAAGGGTCCTGGGTTGCTCTAGAAGGGTCTGGTGTCTTTTAGAAGGATCCGGGGAGTGTCTATAAGTGTCTGCGGCCTTTCAGAAGGGTCCTGGGGGGCCCTAGAAGGGTCTGGGGGCTTTTAGAAGGGTCCTGGGGGGGTCTAGAAGGGTCTGGGGGCTTTTAGAATGGTCCTGGGAGGCTCTAGAATGGTCTGGGTGCTTTTAGAAGGGTTCTGGGTGCCTCTTGAAGGGTCTGGGGGCATTTAGAAGGGTCCTGGGGGGCTCTAGAAAGGTCTAGGGGCTTTTAGAAGGGTACTGGGGAGGCTCTAGAAGGGTCTGGGGGCTTTTAGAATGATCCTGGGGGGCTCTAGAAGGGTCTGGGGTCTTTTCGAAGGATCCGGGGAGGGTCTAGAAGGGTCTGGGGGCTTTTAGAAGTGTCCTAGGGGACTCTAGAAGGGTCTGGGGGCTTTTAGATGGGTCCTAGGGGGCTCTAGAAGTGTCTGGGGGCTTTTGGAATGATCCTGGGGGGATCTAGAAGGGTCTGGGGGCTTTTAGAATGATCCTGGGGGTCTCTAGAAGGGTCTGGGGGCTTTTAGAATGATCCGGGGACGGTCTAGAAAGGTCTGGGTGCTTTTTGAAGGATCCTAGGTGGCTCTAGAAGGGTCTGGGGGCTTTTAGAAGGATCCGGGAAGGGTCTAGAAGGGTCTGGGGGCTTTTAGAAGGGTCCTGGGGTTCTCTAGAAGGTTCTGGTTGCTTTTAGAAGGGTACTGGGAGGCTCTAGAAGGGTCGGGGTGCTTTTATAAGGGTCCGGGGAGCCTCTAGAAGGGTCTGGGTGCTTTTAGAAAGGTCCTGGGGGGCTCTAGAAGGGTCTAGAGGCTTTTAGACGGGTCCTGGGGGCCTCTAGAAGGGCCTGGGTGCTTTTAGAAGGGTCCTGGGTGGCTCTAGAAGGGTCTGGGTGCTAGTAGAAGGGTCCTGGGGGCTCTAGAAGGGTCTGGGGGCTTTTAGAAGGGTCCTGGGGGCATCTAGAAAGCTCTGGGAGCTTTTAGAAGGTTCTGGGGTGCTCTAGAAGGGTCTTGGGGGCTTTTAGAAGGGTCCTGGGCGTCTCTAGAATGGTCTCGGAGCTTTTAGAAGGGTCCTTTGAGGGTCTGGAAGGGTCTGGGGGCTTTTAGAACTGTCCTGGGATGCTCTAGAAGGGTCTGGGTCTTTTAGAACTGTCCTGGGATGCTCTAGAAGGTTCTGGGGGCTTTCAGAAGGGTCCAGGGTCCTCTAGAAGGGTCTGGAGGCTTTTAGAAGGGTCCGGGGGTGCTCTAGAAGGGTCTGGGGGCTTTTAGAAGGGTCCTGGGATGCTCTAGAAGGGTCTGGGGACTTTAAGAAGGGTCCTGGGGTGTCCTAGAAGGGACGGGGTGCCTTAAGAGGGGCCCTGGGGGGCTCTAGAAGGGTCTGGGGGCTTTTAGAACTGTCCTGGAGTGCTCTAGAAGGGTCTGGGGGCTTTTAGAATGCTCCTGTGTATCTCTAGAAGTGTCTGGGGTCTTTTAGAAAGATCCGGGGAGTGTCTAGATGTGTCTGCGGCCTTTCAGAAGGGTCCTGGGGGGCTCTAGAAGGGTCTGGGGTCTTTTAGAAGGGTCCTGGGGGCGTCTAGAAGGGTCTGGGGGCTTTTAGAATGGTCCTGGGAGGCTCTAGAAGGGTCTGGGTGCTTTTAGAAGGGTCCTGGGGCCCTCTAGAAGGGTCTGAGTGCTTTTAGAAGGGTCATGGGGGTCTCTAGAAGGGTCTGGGGGCTTTTAGAATGATCCGGGGAGGGTCTAGAAGGTTCTGGGGGCTTTTAGAAGGGTCCTGGGGGGCTCTAGAGGGGTCTGGGGGCTTTTAGAAGGGTCCCGGGGTTCTCTAGAAGGGTCTGGGGGCATTTAGAAGTATCCTGGGGGCCTCTAGAAGGGTCTGGGATCTATTAGAGTGGTCCGGGGGGGCTCTAGAAGGTTCTGGGGGCTTTTAGAATGTTCCTGGTGTTCTCTAGAAGGGTCTGGGGACTTATAGAAGGGTCCTGGGGGCCTCTAGAAGGGTCTGAGAACTATTAGAGTGGTTTGGGGGGGCTCTAGAAGGGTCTGGAGGCTTTTAGAAGGGTATTGGGGGGCTCTAGAAGGGTCTGGGGGCTTTTAGAATAATCCGGGGAGGGTCTAGAAAGGTCTGGGTTCTTTTAGAATAGTCTTGGGAGGTTTTAGAAGGGTCTGGGGTCTTTTAGAATGATCCGGGGAGGGTCTAGAAGGGTCTGGGGGCCTTTAGAAGGGTCCTGGGGGGCTCTAGAATGGTCTGGGGGCTTTTAGAATGATCCTGGGGGGCTCTAGAAGGGTCTGGGGGCTTTTAGAATGATCCTGGGGGACTCTAGAAGGGTCTGGGGTCTTTTCGAAGGATCCGGGGAGGGTCTAGAAGGGTCTGGGGTCTTTTAGAAGGGTCCTAGGGGCCTCTAGAAGGGTCTGGGGGCTTTTAGATGGGTCCTAGGGGGCTCTAGAAGGGTCTGGGGGCTTTTAGAATGATCCTGGGGGGCTCTTGAAGGGTCTGGGGGCTTTTAGAATGATCCGGGGAGGGTCTAGAAAGGTCTGGGGGCCTTTAGAATGGTATTGGGGTGCTCTAGAAGTGTCTGGGTGCTTTTAGAAGGGTCCTGGGAGGCTCTAGAAGGGTCTGGGGGCTTTTAGAAGAGTCCTGGGTGGCTCTAAAGGGTTCTGGGGGGTTTTAGAAGGGTCCTAGGGGCCTCTAGAAGGGTCTGGGGGCTTTTAGAAGGGTCCTCGGATGCTCTAGAAGGGTCTGGGTGCTTTTATAAGGGTCCTCGGATGCTCTAGAAGGGTCTGGGTGCTTTTAGAATGGTCCTGGGGGGCTCTAGAATGTTCTGAGGTCTTTCAGAAGGGTCCTGGGGTGCTCTAGAAGGGTCTGGGTGCTTTTAGAAGGGTCCTGGGGGGCTCTAGAATGGTCGGGGGGCTTTTAGAAGGGTCCTGGGTGGCTCTAGAAGGGTCTGGGTGCTTTTAGAAGGGTCCTGGAGGGCTCTAGAAGGTTCTGGGGGCTTTCAGAAGGGTCCTGGGAGTCTCTAGAAGGGTCTGGGCGCTTTTAGAAGGGTCCTGGGGGGCTCTAGAAGGGTCTGGGTGCCTTTAGAAGGGTCCTGGGTGACTCTAGAATGTTCTGCTGGCTTTCAGAAGGGTCCTGGGGTCCTCTAGAAGGGTCTGGGGTCTTTTAGAAGGGTCCTGGGGGGCTCTAGAAGGGTCTGGGGGCTTTTAGAAGGGTCCTGGGGTACTCTAGAAGGGCCTGGGGACTTTTAGAAGGGTCCTGGGGTGCTCTAGAAGGGACGGGGTTCATTAAGAGGGGCCCTGGGTGCCTCTTGAAGGGTCTGGGGGCATTTAGAAGGGTCCTGGGGGGCTCTAGAAGGGTCTAGGGGCTTTTAGAAGGGTACTGGGGGGCTCTAGAAGGGTCTGGGGTCTTTTAGAATGATCCTGGGGGGCTCTAGAAGGGTCTGGGTTCTTTTCGAAGGATCCGGGGAGGGTCTAGAAGGGTCTGTGGGATTTTAGAAGTGTCCTAGGGGCCTCTAGAAGGGTCTGGGGGCTTTTAGATGGGTCCTAGGGGGCTCTAGAAGGGTCTGGGGGCTTTTGGAATGATATTGGGGGGCTCTAGAAGGGTCTGGGGGCTTTTAGAAGGGTCCTGGGGTTCTCTAGAAGGGTCTGGTTGCTTTTAGAAGGGTACTGGGAGCCTCTAGAAGGGTCTGGGTCCTTTTAGAAAGGTCCTGGGGGGCTCTAGAAGGGTCTAGAGGCTTTTAGACGGGTCCTGGGGTCCTCTAGAAGGGTCTGGGTGCTTTTAGAAGGGTCCTTGTTGGATCTAGAAGGGTCTGGGAGCTTGTAGAAGGGTCCGGGGGTCTCTAGAAGGGTCTGGGGGCTTTTAGAAGGGTCCTGGGGGCATCTAGAAGGGTCTGGGAGCTTTTAGAAGGATCCTTGGGGGCTCTAGAAGGGTCTGGGGGCTTGTAGAATGGTCCTGGGTGATGCTAGAAGGGTCTGGGGACATTTAGAAGGGTCCTGGGGGGCTCAAGAAGGGTCTAGGGGCTTTTAGAAGGGTTCTGGGCTGCTCTAGAAGGGTCTGGGGCCTTTTAGAAGGGTCCTGGGGGTCTCTAGAATGTTCTGGGTGCTTTTAGATGGGTCCTGGGTCCTCTAGAAAGGTCTGGGGGCTTTTAGAATGGTCAGGGGAGGCTCTACAAGGGTCTGGGGGCTTTTAGAAGGGTCCTGGGAGGCTCTAGAAGGGTCTAGAGGCTTTTAGAAGGGTCCTGTGGGCCTCTAGAACGGTCTGGGGGCGTTTAGAAGGGACCTGTGAGGCTCTGGAAGGGTCTGGGTGCTTTTATAAGGGTCCTGGGGGCCTCTAGAAGGGTCTGGGGGCTTTTATAAGGGTCCGGGGGGGCTCTAGAAGAATCTGGGGACTTTTAGAAGGGTCCTGGTGGCATCTAGACGTGTCTGGGGGCTATTAGAAGGGTCCTGGGGGGCTCTAGAAGGGTCTGGGGGCTTGTAGAAGGGTCCTGGGAGGCTCTGGAACGGTCTGGGTGCTTTTATAAGGGTCCTGGGGGCCTCTAGAAGGGTCTGGGGGCTTTTACAAGGGTCCGGGGGGGATCTAGAAGAATCTGGGGACTTTTAGAAGGGTCCTGGGTGGCTCTAGAAGGGTCTGGGGAATTTTAGAAGGGTCCTCGGATTCTCTAGAAGGGTCTGGGGGCTTTTAGATGGGTCCTGGAGGCCTCTAGATGGTTCTGGGTGCTTTCAGAAGGGTCCTGGGGGTCTCTAGAAGGGTCTGGGAGCTTTTAGAAGGGTCCTGGAGGGCTCTAGAAGGGTCTGGGTGCCTTTAGAAGGGTCCTGGGTGACTCTAGAATGTTCTGCTGGCTTTCAGAAGGGTCCTGGGTTCCTCTAGAAGGGTCTGGGGCTTTTAGAAGGGTCCTGGGGGGCTCTAGAAGGGTCTGGGGGCTTTTAGAAGGGTCCTGGGGTGCTCTAGAATGGTCTGGGGGCTTTTAGAAGGGTCCTGGGAGGCTCTAGAAGGGTCTGGGATCTTTTATAAAGGTCCTGGGAGGATCTAGATGGGTCTGGGGCTTTTAGAAGGGTCCTGGGATGCTCTAGAAGGGTCTGGGGCTTTTAGAATCGTCCTAGGGGCCTCTAGAAGGGTCTGGGGGCTTTTAGATGGGTCCTAGGGGGCTCTAGAAGGGTGTGGGGGCTTTTAGAATTATCCGGGGACGGTCTAGAAAGGTCTGGGTGCTTTTTGAAGGATCCTAGGGAGCTCTAGAAGGGTCTGGGGGCTTTTAGAAGGATCCGGGGAGGGTCTAGAAGGGTCTGGGGGCTTTTAGAAGGGTCCTGGGGTTCTCTAGAACGTCTGGTTGCTTTTAGAATGGTCCTGGGGGGCTCTAGAAGGGTCTGGGGGCTTTTAGAAGGGTCCGGGGGGGCTCTAGAAGGGTCTGGGGAATTTTAGAAGAATCCTCGGATTCTCTAGAAGGGTCTGGGGTCTTTTAGAAGGGTCCTGGAGGGCTCTAGAAGGTTCTGGGTGCTTTCAGAAGGGTCCTGGGGGTCTCTAGAAGGGTCTGGGGCCATTTAGAAGGGTCCTGGGGGGCTCTAGAAGCGTCTGGGTGCCTTTAGAATGGTCCTGGGTGAATCTAGAATGTTCTGCTGGCTTTCAGAAGGGTCCTGGGGTCCTCTAGAAGGGTCTGGGGGCTTTTAGAAGGGTCCTGGGTGGCTCTAGAAGGGTCTGGGGGCTTTTAGAAGGGTCCTGGTGTGATCTAGAATGGTCTGGGGGCTTTTAGAAGGGTCCTGGGAGGCTCTAGAAGGGTCTGCGGGCTTTTAGAAAGGTCCTGGGTGGCTCTAGAAGGGTCTGGGGGCTTTCGAAAGGTCCTGGGAGGCTCTAGATGGGTCTGGGTGCTTTTAGAAGGGTCCTGGGATGCTCTAGAGGGGTCTTGGGGCTTGTAGAAGGGTCTTGGGGTACTCTAGAAGGTTCTGGGTGCTTTTAGAAGGGTCCTGGGTGGCTCTAGAAGGGTCTGGGGAATTTTAGAAGGGTCCTCGGATGCTCTAGAAGGGTCTGGGTGCTTTTAGAAGGGTCCTGGGGGGCTCTAGAAGGGTCTGGGCGCTTTTAGAAGGGTCCTGGGGGGCTCTAGAAGGGTCTGGGTGCCTTTAGAAGGGATCTGGGTGACTCTAGAATGTTCTGCTATCTTTCAGAAGGGTCCTGGGGTCATCTAGAAGGGTCTGGGGTCTTTTAGAAGGGTCCGGGGGGGCTCTAGAAGGGTCTGGGGACTTTTAGAAGGGTTCTGGGGTGCTCTAGAAGGGACTGGGTTCCTTAAGAGGGGCCCTTGGTGCCTCTTGAATGGTCTGGGGGCATTTAGAAGGGTCCTGGGGGACTCTAGAAGGGTCTAGGGACTTTTAGAAGGGTACTGGGGGGCTCTAGAAGGGTCTGGGGGCTTTTAGAATGTTCCTGGGGGGCTCTAGAAGGGTCTGGGGCTTTTCGAAGGATCCGGGGAGGGTCTAAAAGGGTCTGGGGCTTTTAGAAGGGTCCTAGGGGCCTCTAGAAGGGTCTGGGGTCTTTTAGATGGGTCCTAGGGGGCTCTAGAAGGGTCTGGGGGCTTTTAGAATGATCCTGGGGGGCTCTAGAAGGGTCTGGGGGCTTTTAGAATGATCCGGGGAGGGTCTAGAAAGGTCTGGGTGCTTTTTGAAGGATCCTAGGGGGCTCTAGAAGGGTCTGGGGGCTTTTAGAAGGATCCGGGGAGGGTCTAGAAGGGTCTGGGGGCTTTTAGAAGGGTCCTGGGGTTCTCTAGAAGGGTCTGGTTGCTTTTAGAAGGGTACTGGAGGCTCTAGAAGGGTCGGGTTCTTTTATAAGGGTCCGGGGAGCCTCTAAAAGGGTCTGGGTGATTTTAGAAAGGTCCTGGGGGGCTCTAGAAGGGTCTAGAGGCATTTAGACGGGTCCTGGGGGCCTCTAGAAGGGTCTGGGTGCTTTTAGAAGGGTCCTGGGTGGCTCTAGAAGGGTCTGGGGGCTTGTAGAAGGGTACTGGGGGGCTCTAGAAGGGTCTGGGGGCTTTTAGAATGATCCTGGTGGGCTCTAGAAGGGTCTGGGGGCTTTTCGAAGGATCCGGGGAGGGTCTAGAAGGGTCTGGGGGCTTTTAGAAGGGTCCTAGGGGCCTCTAGAAGGGTCTGGGGGCTTTTAGATGGGTCCTAGGGGGCTCTAGAAGGGTCTGGGGGCTTTTAGAATGATCCTGGGGGGCTCTAGAAGGGTCTGGGGGCTTTTAGAATGATCCGGGGACGGTCTAG
>JAUNZM010003208.1:0-18082 GCA_033459285.1 Clamator glandarius
AAAGTCCACATATATTTTCATTTAGGTCTAACACAGAAGCTAACAAAACTTTTACAGCGGGCTCCCAATAACCAGCGTAACTGGTTGCTGCTGTGCAGCCGCTGGAGCGGAGAACAAACAGCAGTGGTTTATGAAGATGTTTCTGTAAAGGAGCGTGTGTTTGCCCCAGCGAGAGAGAGCTGTGACTTCTGCCCACAAAACCTTTACTCATCCTTTTCAGGCTTTTGAGTAAAAGTCAGACCCGGAGCTGTGTCTCTCTCACGTGCGCAGCTGTGGTTCAAGCCCTTTTTTCTGACGTTCTCACTGTAAATGTCCCACAGCCGCGAGAGCGCTGGGTGCTGCTGCGGGCTGGCACCTGAATGCCAGGCACGGGGAAGGGAGCAAAACCAGCTCCTTTTCGTGGCGGGGCTGAATTTCAGACCACTGGGGCGCAGGGATGCTGGGGATGAGCAGGAAGACTACACCAGCTCTGCTCGCCCTATGCCCCATCCAGGCTGCTTGGGAAACGAGCAGATGATAGCCACGAACGCCACCTCCGTCCTTCACTGCTCTGCTCCAAGGCTTTAAGTAGAGCTGGGAAAAGCACACAAACCACAGTCGCGCAGGAAAAACCCATCACCTTTGTACCATAAGCACTAACCTCCTGCTTCACTCCCTGCTGCAGAGGGAAGGGCACCAAATCCATGCCAGCAGAAGGCAACCAGCAGGGAAGGAAGATCCTGGCTGACCTCGAGGCTCAGGATCCATGCGTGATGGGGAAGGCAGAGAAACCAGGCAGCAGTCAGAGCTGTCACCCGCAGTTTCGGAGTGGGAGGGAGAGCCGAAGCCGGGCAACACCTGGGGTTTTGCAACCAGGGGCCCAGAGGAGCAGAAAAGCACAGCAGCCACCCAGCACTTGGAGCATCATGAGGGGAAAGAGGCAGCCTGCTTTAAATAATCTGGAAGAAGGTGCCTGAATAGGTGATTATCTTTCCCAGCTGTGCTGGGGAGCCCACCCTTACCCGCTCGGGGTGGCAAGGGGCAGGGATTCAGCTCCTTCACCTGCTTGGGGAGCGCCGATTGTCTACGGCAGATTAGTTCAGCGAGCACACAACAGCAGCATTGTCCTTGTGAGCAGCATTGTCCTCTAGCTCACCTGAGACAAAGCCCTCCCGAGCCTGGGAAAGCTCCAATTCCTTCCTCCAACACCCATCCCACCTGAGTGCTACAGCAGTGCCTCCCTGGAAGGGGACAGACCCCTGTCGCCAGGACAGTCCATGTAGGAGCTGTAAGAGGACTCTGCTGAGAGCTGGATGCTGGAAAGGGGCAACGCACGGAGAGGCGAAATCCCAAAGCACACAAAAGCCAGTTTGCAAGTGCAGGTGACAAGCTGTGTTGATGGAGTCAGCCCCACGGGGCCAGGGACAGGTTGCCCTGTGCCACAGCGAGCAGCCCTTCAGGCAGGGGTCAGAGATATATAATTGCTGCTCACCCCATTCCATGGATGGGCGAAGCGAGGCATGGAAAGAAGAAGCGACTCCCGGAGCTGCAGGGCTGAGGGTGGCACCTGGGACTCCTAATGGTCCATTTAATCCAAGTGATGAGGCCAGAGTGGTCCAGCGGGGATGCCCAGTATTGGGAAATGGGCTCCGTACGTGGGCATCCCAATTCCTGCCCTGCTCTCAGTGTTGCTGCCTGGTTTTGGGGCCACCCAGAGCTGGAGTCACACTGCAAAGCAGCGCTGGGGGCCAGCTGCCCCTCGGAACCCATCCGGGACCCAGCACGAGCCCAACCTGCCCCTGTCTGCCTCCGAAGCACCTGTACGCCAAGGGGCAAGAAGAAGGTGACTTTAACAGCTGGTCCTGCTTCCCCTCGAGCCCCATCTACTCCGTCACTGCTGGCTTTGCGTGTTCTGGATGTTGCTGGCACAGCCGGCAGGACTCGGAGCCGTAATTACCCACTGCCTCACCCGGTGCCCAGCCAGGGATGGATGTTTTCCTCATGACAGGATGCTCGGCAAGGCCCCACAGCCCAGACTGAGCAGATCCTCATCAACACAACCTAAAAAGAGCACAGGGAAACCTGCCCGGAGAGCGTGTAAGGGAGAGCAGTGGGGATTGGGGCCACCACCGTGCTGCTGAGAGGTGACAATGGGCTCAGAATGTGACACTGGCTCCAAGAGACAGCATCAGCCCACCCCACTGGCTAATTTAGTGGAGGACAGGAACAGTTGGGCTTGATGATCTCCAAGATCTTTTCCATCCTAGAGATCCTATGACCCTCATGGTTCACAAATTGGCTCCACATGGAGAAGCAGTGGTGCCAGGGGAGCCTTGACGCCTCCTCTGCCACCAGGGATGCTGGCAGCAGTCTTTCTCCCTCTGTGTGCAGCAGCAACTGCACAAACACCTCGCCCCAGGTCCTTCTTCCCGGCTACAGTGAAGGCAACACCCGGAAAGCAGGAGGGAGAAGCTGGGCCCTCCACCAAACCCCAAGGAAAGCGGGTCCCGATGGCCACAGAGCAACCCCCGGTGCTCCTGCCCAGGTCAGAGCTGGGAGAGCCGCTCATGCCTTACCGGAGAGGCTTTCCCGTCCATCGGCCGCTGCAGGGCTGGGTTGGGGTCACAGCTCCGGCACCGCCATCCTTCGCCGCGCAGAGCCAAGTCAGGTCCGCGGGGACGGGGCAGAATCTGTTTGGCGAGCGGGCTCCTACGTCAGTGCCAGCGCCGAGCGCAGAGGGAAACCAGTCTGACCTGCTGCCCGGCTCCACGGCTGCTTGTTTCCCAACTGCTGTAGGCACAGAGAGCAAAATACCTTCTGCTGCTGCCGATCGCCCCAGCCAGGAGCTGAGAAGCAGGCAGAGGTAGCAAGAGCCTCGTCTGCGGACAAGAGTCTGGAATTCCGGCAGCAGGTGAGGTCTGGCCCTGGAGGAGAGTGGCATGCCTGGCACTGAGCTGCCTGCCCACCCAAAGCTTCCCTTCTCTGCCCTGTGCCCCCCACACACACTCGCTCACACCCCTCCTGGCCCAGCCGGGGGCTGCGAGCACCAGGTGAGGAGGGGAGAGGAGGGGATGCACGGTGCACAACCACCCCCAACCCCATCGAAATCCCTCCTGTGCTCCCCAGGTGACCAAAAAGTCCAGAACGCCCAGTTTCAAGGGAAATGAAATGCCATTTCCTTCTAGTTTCCCTAAAGGCTTTTTCACTCCCTGGCTAATGGAGCGATGCTCTTGCATTGTGCAAGGAGAAAGCAGCGGTCTCCTGCCTCGTCTGAGATGCTTTGCTTAATCCAGAGCTCACGTTGGGAGGAAATAGGTAAAATATCCAGATTCAAAGGAAAAATCTCAGCTCTATTTCAGCCCTGGCTGCTGGAGGAGCTGCTGCGGGGTGGATGAAGGAGGCTGGCAGAGAGCTAGCACCTCATTCCTTGCTGGCTGGGGCTGCACCGCGGTCTCTGCTCTGCAGCACATGGGGAGAAAGGCAACTTCTCCCCTGGCTCAGTCCCAGAAAGCTCCGTCTGGTGTCACGAAGGCTCCTGTGGCTCCCATCCTGACACTGTTTCCCAGGCACATATCTCCCAGCATTATTCGTGGCATAAGTCCCTTATTCATCCAGCTCCCCACCCACATGAGCTCATTGGAAGGGCGGGAGAAAAGCAGGGCCATCCAAGCTTGGAGGATTGACTGCTGCGAAGCTCACTTGTTTCCAAGGCTGAAAAGCTTGGGATGGATCCCACTGTCCCCTCTATCCTGTCCTGCATCTCCTCATCCCATTCATTCCCAGAGGAGTCAATTCCTGCCCTTCTCCCATACACAGCTTGAGCCAAACCTGGGTGGCCAAAGAGGAAGACTGGAAAGCTTAGAGAAGGCAACTGAGCCCATCCTGATCTTGATGTTTTCTCCTGTTTTCTTCCAGCAAGGTCATTGTCTCTCTCCAATAAACCCACCCAGGGCCTCGCTGCCCCTGCAGATCCAGCGCACAGGATCTCCAGTGCACCTGCTCCAGGATATCCTGGGTCCAGGGTGGTTCCTGAGCCAGCCCTTGCTCTGCAGCACACTTCACTTCAGTTTTCACGTGTACGTCTAACAGCGAGCTGGGATTTCATTGCCTTGAGTTTCTGAGAGTTCTGCCCTGCTGGGGTGCAGGGGTCAAAGGAGCTATGTCCTCAGACAGCCCTGAGCTGGCTTTGTCCCTTTCCTCGTAAGTCACCACGTCCTCGTCTGTAAATGGATTCTCAGAAAGCAGCTCCAGGAATGATGGTTTACTGGTGTTTCTGCAAAGCCACCTACAGAAATCAAGTTACAGAGAACTGTGAACATGGACTTGACTCTTTGCAGCTGCAATCCTTGCACTTTCATACTGGTAACTGCTCCTGTGGGTCCTGCTGCACCCTCTCACCCAGCAAACTGAGCTGCTGATACCATGCAAAGCTGGAGCCAGTGTTGCTAGCCCAGGAGAGCCCTGTGGCTCATCTAGTCCCTGCCCTGATCTCCAGGCATGAGGGGATTGGAATGGGAAGAGGATAACTCTGCTCTTCCAGCCAGGGCATGTTGTCCTGCCGCAGGGCTGTGCTGAACCAGCCCTCCAGCCCCAGCCTGAGCCCCATCTGCACGGTGCAGCCACACCATCCAGACCTCTCCTCATCCAGACCTTCAGCCAGGAGGGTGCCTGGGGCTAGTGGCCAGCAGGAGGGTCCCAAAAGAAGCCACATATGGGGCCAGCATGGCTGCAGCCTCCAAGAAGAGATGTGCGATATCTGCTGTGCGACTCTAACTCAGGTGATTTCCAGGTTATTAAAACCACGGCTATTCCTAGTCAAAGATTAGTCAACTATTTTAAAGATGAAAAGGAAGCTGGGGAGCGTTCTCGAGGGCTGGTCTGACCTGTGAGCTCATGACCTTTCTTGCTGACACTGAAAACGTGGGGCTGCTCATTTCTGCTGCAGTTTGGCGTTAACGCAGTGGTTTGAGTGCTCAGCAACACCTGATGCAAAGCTCAGATTGAGACAAAACCTTGGGAAGAAATTCTTTCATCTGAGGGTGGTGAGGATGGGTTGTCCAGAGCAGTGGTGGCTGCCCCATCCCTGGAGGTGTCCAAGGCCAGGTTGGATGGGGCTTGGAGCGACTGGGTTCAGTCAGAGGCACCCCTGCCCGTGGCAGGGGTGGAACTGGGTGGGCTTTGAGGGCCCTTTCAAACCAAATCATTCCATGATTCTATGACACCACCATGCTGTACTAGTACCAGGTCCCTCCCGGGGCACCTGTCAGTGCTCACACCCCTGCAGCAGCTTAGACACCAGCACAAGCACCACAAGGTAGCTGCAACCCCCGTTTCTCCTCAGCCCCTTTCATTTCCCCTTAAATCAACATTCATTTCTCCCAAGCCTCTGAACTGCTTCACTCGCAGGATCAGCCCCGTGGTATCTTTTCTGCAAGGTGCCCTCTTTCCTCTTTTTGGTCCCACTGCTTCTGATTTTCACTCCGTTGCACAAAACACGAGCTGAGCCTTTGTGTGGGCTGTGCTGTGCTTCATGTCAGGGCTCTGAAATTCAGTGGCTTCCAGATCTGAGTCACGAGCTGATAGCAGAGTGAAAGAACACCAACTGGTTAACCAAAGAGGGGAGAAGAAAGGCAAGTCAGGGTGAAGGGAGGGAGGGGATCTGTTCCTACAGCCACCCTCCCCTGCCCATCAGCAGAGGAACAGCCCTGGGTGAGGGAAAACCTCTCTCCACTGCTGGGCACCCAACACCACCACCCCCGTGCTTGTATAGCCCTGGTGGAGAAGGGCTGAAGCCTGCAGGTCCCTGGGTGCCATGAGAGGTGAGAAATGCCACCGAGCCATGCCTGAGGTCCCACAGCAGGCTTGGTGGCACCGCTGAACCTGCCCTGCAGCTGAAAAATTTACTGGGGCTCTGGCAAGGCTGCGAGTTCTTGGAAACCCGTGGGCTTTATCAGGAAGGCTGAGTCATGGGGGAAAAGCAGAAATGGACATCTAAGACAGCTCTTTGATGAGCCATTCTGCTGCAATAAAAGGACACGAGGTCCTGTGTCTCTATACCCACCGAGATAGGGAATGCTCTGAAGCTTTTTGAGGCTGTCCAGAGCACTCTCAGTTTCTTTTACTCTTTTCATCTGAGCCCTTTCCACTAAATCCCCAGTGGGAAATTTCTCTTCTCAACACAAAACGCTCTCCCATCATGTGAGGGCCCCTCGGGCAAGCTCTGTTGTAATTCAGCCTGCCAGAGGGCAAAGCAGAGGGCTCTCCAGTCTGCCTGGTGGCAATTCAGGTCCCAGCACCTGAGGCCACTGTCACCAGACAGGTAGGACAGCCACATGCATTACGGATGGAGTTGTGGGTCTGCTGACAGCTTCAAGAGTCGCGGAGACAGCTTACAGCCCACCACACTCCAGAGCTTGTGCTGCCACCCGTGCTTGCAGGTGGTGGCAGCCCAGAGGTTGTCACTTGTCCCCAAAATCAGGGAAAGGCAAGTTTCAGACTTAACAGGAGGGTACGGGCTGAGCCCAAAGGAAGGGAAAGCAAGAACCTCCTTCTCCTCCTGGAGCTCCAGGGCTCCCTGGGGCTGGCAGGACAGGACAGTGGCCCAAGGGGATGATGCTAGGCTGGTGCTGTGCTCTGTAAAACCCTGTGCTGGGTCACCCTGCTTGCTAATTCTCAGCCCCTGTGCTGTGCTTTTAAAAATCTCATTGAATAGTGAAGCAGCAAAAGCAGGCAAACATTTTACTCCTATTTTCCCTTTCTCAGCGCTGCACGGTTCTGTTCAGAAAAGCCCCCATTCCTTTAAAGTAGGAAATGCCCAGCCCGGGCTACGAATTAGCTGCGGATGAGTGGGTGGACAGTACAGAAAAGTGGAAGTCATACACAGATACTTTCCTCCCACTGCGCTAACGCCTCCGAGACGTCACTGAACCAGCCCCCAGGGGAAAAACAAGCGCTCAGCCACTCGCCAGAGCAGAGCTCGGCACCCCACTCGCCCAGCCCCGCGCCCGCGGAGGATGCTGAGCCAGCATGGCCCCCTGTGCCACAGCCCTGGCACTGTACGTGGCACTGCTCCTCACCCGGACAACAGACGGTGAGTCCCTTACTCACACCACGCTGCTCTCCAGCTCGTGGTGTCTGAGCCCCACGGTTCACAGCAGGATGCTCTGCTCCCCTTCATGCCCAGGATTGTGGCACTGGGATGGGGGAAGGCAAGGACAGGCAGCAAGTGGAGCTGCTGAGGTTTGGAGCTGCGGCTCAGGCACCTTTGACTCGATCAGGGCTCAGGCTAGCTGTGCCCACAAGCTTGGAGCAGGACACAGCCAGGGCTCCCTGCTCACCTCTCACCTTTCTTCACTGTTTGGGAGCCTAAAGGTTGTGTTGGTCCTTGCTTATCTCCATCAGCGTGGGCTACGGTGCCTCGTATAGCGGTGAAACACTCTGGTCGCTAGTGCGGTGCGGCACGGTGATGTGTTTGCTGGCTGCTGAGGAAGCCAGCACAGAAAGGTTGTCAGATGTTTATCGAGCGATGGTTTGCTGCCAGGTGACAACCCTGAAAATTCAGGCAGGAGGTGTGAAAAGGGCTGTTTCTTCCAGGCAACAAAGAAGCAAAATAGTAAAGATTAATCCAGAGCGGCTAGCAAAGAGGAGGGGTGGTCAGGGATGCAAATTCAGCAGGAGGCTCCTTTATTGGGCTAGAAAACCACTGAGATCTTGTTGTCTGGGCTGAGCTGGGCTCTACCTACAAGGGAGAGGAAAGCGGGGGACAAGGAAACACCGAGACTTGGAGATGAGCAAATCCCTGAGTGAGGGCTGAGTCTCTTTTTGGATGGACGGTCACTGCTGAGCGCAGGGGCTGAGCTCCAGGCGAGCCATCAAGGAGCGAATTGATAGAGGGAATTGCAAGGAGCTCTGCCCAGCTCCTGCAGGCACTGGCAGGAGAGGTTGGCATCGCCCAGCAGCCTGGCATAACGCTCGCCGTCGGTCCCGCAGGTGAGAGGCTGGCGAGCCCCAGGCACGTTCGCTTTGATGCCGAGATAGCGCATCACATGCTGCGGTGGGAGCCGGGAAACAACCCCCCCAGCGACGTCCGCTATGAAGTGGAGCACAAAGTGTGAGTACAGCCATGGGGGCATGAGGGGTTTGGCTCCTACCTGGGGTCTGATACAGAGCAGCTTCCAGTATGGAAAGGGGCTCCAGGAAAGCTGGGGAGGGGCTCTTGATCAGGGAGGGCAGGGATACTATGAGGGGGAACAGTTTGCAGCTGCAAGAGGGGAGATTGAGATGAGATCTTAGGGAGAAATGTTTTTCTGAGAGGGTTGACCAGAGCAGAGGTGGCTGCCCCATTCCTGGAGGTCTTCAAGGCCAGGTTGGATGGGGCTTGGAGCCCCTGATCCAGTGGGGGTGGGACTGAATTATGTTAAAATTCCCTTTTCCAAACCAAACCATTCCACGATTCTATGAAAATGAAGTGCCTGGCACCTGCCTGCACTGCTCTCACCTCCAGCACTTCTCTCTGCAGCTACGGCACAAACACCTCCTGGACGGTGATTCCAAACTGCATGAAGATCCCGGAGCACTTCTGTGACCTCACGTACTACACCCTGAATTCTACCCTGCGCTACTTCGCCCGCGTTAGGGCCGTGTCTGGAAACCACACATCCCCCTGGCAGAGAACCAGCTCTTTTTCCCCTCGAGAAGGTAGGTCGGGCAGCTGCCTCCATGAGGTAGGAGAGTTCAGGGATGGCAGAGGTCACGGTGCCAAACTGATGGGGAAGAGCTTCAGGACAGATGAGAGCAGGGATGTCTCTGAACCTTCCTCGAGGGCAGCTGAGCTGTGGGATGGGGTAGAACAAGCCCAGGATGGGAGGCACTGGTTGTGAAGGATGGTCACAGCTCGGTTTGCTGCTGCAAAGGCTCTTAGGGGAGGAAAACCCTAACAAAGAGGAGAAAACCCTAATGCTCTCTTCCAACCAACTCTTTTCCAGCCAACCTGCGCCTGTCAGGCCAGAACCTCTCGGTGACAGGCAACACCATCCACATGCAGCTGCAGCTGCTCCTCAGGGTGGGGAACCTCACCGTGAGGTATGACGACGTACAGAGACACGCGAGGAGATACCTGGTGTACATCAGGGCGGAGCAGGACAATCGGACGGTGAGATGAGTTCTAGGTTCCACGCCATCCTCATCCATCACACGTGGTGCTGCCCAAGCTGAAAGACCCATTTTTGAAGTACAGACTTTGTAAAATTTGATGTTGAGCTTTCTCACAGCCACAACAGCGCAGAGAGACTTCTCTGCGTACTTTATTGCAGTAGGTTCCCCAATTCTTGTTGGGGTTTGGGGTCCAGCTGCTGTCAACCGCATTGCTAAGAACCACAAGGGCTTTCCCCAGGGGACGGTGGAAGAGGAGGGATGAAAGCATGGGGCTCAGGGCTTCCCACTGGGGCTCTGGGCTCTCAGGTACCAGCCTGCTCTCTGGTCATTGCAGTACCAAGTGGAGGAGACTGTACCAGAGCTGAACATCAGCAACCTCTTCTGGGACACCAAGTATTGCATCAGCGTGGAGCCCTACGTGGCTAGTCGGCCCAACCGCGCCGTGCGCACCGACGAGCAGTGCATCACCATCGGCAAGAGAGACAGTAAGTGGTGGAGGAGTCAGGGAAGGGGACCAACTGGGGCCCTGGAAGCGTGGGGATGCACCCCCACTGGCTGTGTGGACTCTTTCTCCTCTCACCTGGGCACGTCCTCTCTCTCAGGGAGCACAGAGCTCATCCCGAGCATCGTCAGCTCTTCCTTCATCACCGTGTTCCTCCTGGGACTCCTGGCAGCTCTGCTGGTGTGCACCTACATAAAGAAACCCATGAGGCCACCATCCGTCCTGGTAAGGCAGTCGGGCACGGTTGGGAGGGGCAGACAACAAGCAGGAATTAAGCACGACTCACTCCTCTCTTTTCTTTCCTCTTCAGAAGTCTTTCATAAAGCAGAGCTCACTCTGGATGGAGCAGGAGTCCTCTTCTTCAGGCAGCCTGGATGCAGAGCCTGACCCTGTCCAGCAGCTCTTCCTATGCCAGAAGGAGCCCCAGCAGGACAGCGGCTCCAACGGCAGCTCCAGCACAGCCCAGCTGCCCCTCGAGAAGGACTGGAGGCTCCCAGCATGGACCATGGACCGAGTGTGCCCGATGGGGCTGGACACCATGGGGAGCAGAGACAGCAGCGGCACCAGCACCGACAGCGGCATCTGCCTGCGCGCCTCCTCTGCTGAGCTGAGCTGCTCCTCCGAGCCCCAGGGCTACAAGCGGCAGCTGCCCACGGGCGACGACAGCGGTGTGGGCTTGGAAAGCATCTGCCCTCACCCCCCGTGCTCCTCTGGCAGCGGGACCACCAGCTTCGTGGAGCCCAGGCAGCCCTACGGCGAGGAGCTCAGCGCCAACCCTGCAAGCAGCCAGCAAGACGTGGAGTTCCGTGGGTACCTGCAGCAATCCAAGGGCACAGTGGAGCCGAGGCTGGAGCCAGATGAGGAGACGTCCTTGTTGGGCTGCACAGGATCCCTGCAGGACTCGTGCAGCACTGACGTCGTGCTGGATAGCGAGTGCTCTGAACTGGCTGCGTCCAAAGGTTACTTGAAGCAGTCTTCTGAACATCACCGCACCCACGCACAGGACCTTGCTCCATGGGGCACCCCCCAGGAGCCTGCTGCCTGGCATTTCTCCAGCCAGGTGGGGCTCCAAGCCCCTACTCTGCTGACCTATGGGGTACCAGGTGCTCCCTTGGCCTCCAAAGCTGGCCCTGAGCTCCTGAAATCTCCCTTTGACCTCGGCATCTTCAACACTGACGTCCTTGGGACGCTGCCCCTCGTCTCCAGCCTCAGCCCCAACGAGTGGCTCACGCTACAAATCAACCCGCTGAGCCTGCTCAACGGGGACAGCAAGGACAGCCGCCTGTGAGCCGTCCCCACACAGTGACCCAACTACCTCGTCTAACCACTGCCCGTGGGGAGCAGCTACTCCAATAAGCTACCGCCATCTCCTGAGTGCCAAATTTTTGAATGGTTGGACTCGAGGATCCGGTGGGTCTTTTCCAACCTGGTGATTCTATGATACTTCTGGGGCTGCTTTGGCTCTGGTACCGCTGTGGCCACCTCTCCGCACATCCCGCACCTTCCCTCCAGCCAGCACCTGGAGTAAAGCTGACAAGATGCGGGGATAAGAAAGGGCTCATCCTGCCCCCTGTGGCCACCAAGCCAGAGGATACACACCAGGATGTTTCCAAAAGGTGATCCTGCCTCATCTACCCTCCCCAGAAGCCCCATGCGGGTGTGATGCAGCCCTCGGGGTCAGGGGCAGCCCCATTTCCCCCTTTCACAAGCAAGTGCTGGGCTCCTCCAGCTGACGTCCTCACTCACGATGCCGTCCAAGCCTTTCACAACACCGAAAGCCAAGAGCAGCCTGACGTCAGCCATCCTGCTGCTGGGAACGTGGAGGAGCTCCCACTCTGGCAGGAGCCCAAAAGAACTTTCCTGACCTCATAGAGACCCCTCAGCACCTACGACAGAAACCAGGGGTGCTGGCAGCCTCCAAGGGGTGCAGGATACGAGCCCAGCATGAGCCAGGGCAGCCCTACCCACACTATGGTCCATGTCCCACCACTGTTGTGTGGAGATTTTATTTATTCTATTTAATTTGTAAATACAGCAAGGATGCGGTATTTATTCATTCTGTTCAGCAGCACATCCTCTCTTAAGGTCAAGCTGCACATTCCGTTTTCAGACACGGACTTTCCCCTGTGGTAAAGGGCAACGGGCTTTTGTCTCACGCAGGGAAAAGCGCTTCCACTTCACGCTGGGGGCAAAAAGGAGAACAAAGCCAGCCCACCGAGAGCTTCACGCTCATCTGGGGCGCAGGGCAGTTGTCCCAGGAGAGTGTTGTGGGAACGTGCAGTGGAGGAGCAGCAGGGAAAAGGCCCTGGGGGCTCGTGGTGGTTTCACAGGGATGCTCTGGGAATTCCACGGGACAGCAGCGCTGGCACCGCGCGCCAGGGAAGGATGGGAGCACCTTCAGTGCAGAGAGGAACAAGTCAAAACTCAGGGGGTGGAGGAATAATTTCTGTCATGCTGGAAACAAGCCTGAGATGGGAATGACTTACCATGGGCTACATCTGACTGATGCCAGTGCCTGGGAGAGTGTTTCCAACAGCCGCTTGGCTTCCAAAAATCTTTGCGGTGAGATATTCCCATTAAAAGCCATGGTGAAAACCCAGCTCGGGGAGTACTTTGTTTCAGGTGAAACCATGAATCACCACAGCCAGGAGAAGGGTTGTTGATGCATTTCTGTTTCCTTCGCTTGTGTCTAATGTTGCTCTGCTGGCGATGGGTGCCCTGCTGCAACAGCATCACCGGTGCTAGGGGTTTGCATCCTCCTGCCCTTCCAGTCCCACCATCTCTTCTACCTCTGAGTATTTTGGGGGTTGGGGCTATTTGCTTTCTTTTCTTTTTTCTTTTTCTCTTTTTTTTTTTTTTCAACTTCCTCTGAAAAAGAGACATCAAAACTAAATGCGATGATTTCTTTTAATGCTGCTGACGTCAGGCTCTGTGGTTGGATCCTGTGCCGGTTCCTGCCCACCGTGAAAGGCTCCAGCCGGCAGCACCCAGGGCCAAGAGAGGCAGCGCTCCCCACCTCTGCGAGCAGCTGGGGCTCTCCTTCCGATGAAACCCAGAAAGCCACAGACCATGCACTCCGGCTGCGACAGCAGAGAGCGCGCATTCCCCTCCGATTCTCTGGAAATCCTAGCTGCTCATATTTTCCTGAATTAAGTCACAGCCTAACGCGTGGAGGATGTTTGGCTCCGATTCCTCCTGCGAGCATCTCTCCTCCTCCTGCTCTCCACCACGCCTCGGCCACCCCACGAGTGGTTGTGTGTGTGCAAGCCCCTTTCTTCCTCGACACCAGCCTTTGCAAACAATTCCCAACAACGACGGGGCCACTGAGCCCCCAGCATCACCCAAACCCTGTGAGGAGCAGCACAAGGGAGGAGAAGGGAGAGGGCTCGTGGTTGGCCATCATCTTCCTCATCAGCTGGGGTGCAGACTGGGGGTCTCTGCTCCATCTTTACTGGTTTCCACACACACAGCCATGCGGTCTCCTGGGCTTCTCTTCGTTTTCCTTCTGAGAAACAGTCTGGAAAGGAACAATCCCGATGCCTCTGCGCTCACTAGCAGGCGGGGATCCCTCTCCTAGGGCTGCAGCAGATTTGCCAGGGCCGCTCTTGTCCTCCAGGCTCTCCCAGGGCTGCTCTGCCAAGGTTGAAAGCAGCTGGCAGAAGAAAGCCACAGGGGCTTTCTGAGGTGTTCACTTGCACGATTAGAACAGGGGACAAATTTCCACACCAGTCCAGATATTTGACCAAGGAGGGAAGTCTGAAGCAGTCTCATTTCCTTACAGATTTTTTCCCCTATTGCACAAACCTGTTGTGGCTCATTACCAGCTTTTTTATCTGGTTCCTCTCACTCCCACTACCCCGTTCTCCCCCAGGCTGGCCCAAGGTCTTCTTGGCACGCAGGTCCTGAGGGCTGGGGCAGCTCTGAGCCGCGGGGAAGTTGTCTTTTCTCTCCAGGATGCATGTGCAAAGGGAGCCTGGGGTAAGGCAGCTCCCTCTTCTTCCATCTCAGGCAAGGGCAAGCTGCACCAGCACATTGGCACGGGGATGGCAACCAGCTCTGGCCACCTTCCAGGGCCACCCACAGCCAGGGAGGGCCAGCAGCAGAAATGCAGCTGCAGGAGCAGAAGGAGAAGCTCTTATAAAAACAGAAACTGCACCATTTCAGTTTCAGTAGAAATCCAGCATATTTAGAAGTTTCAAGTAGAGAAGAAATTCCCTCTGGCTGGTTCGGGTTGATTTTTTCTGTTGCTGCTGCAAGGTGGTCATGAGGCTCAGCATGAGGGAGCATCACAGGGAGCACATGGGCTCCAGCCCCAGCCCTGAGCTGCTTTCCCCCCCTGTCTAACCAGTCCCAGGGACACAGAAAAGGAAACGCAAACCAAAACCTGCTTGGGGCAAGGGAAATCAAAGCAGAGTCCAGGGAAAGCCCCTGGTGCCCCGCAGGGCTGGGGAGGACTTTCGCAGGGAAAACCTTGGGACTGTTTGAGGGAAAGCTGTGATGACCAGGGGTGACGAGGAGGCACAGAGGCTCTAGGACGCAGCCCCTGTGAGCTCTGGTAGCTCCCAGACACTGCAGAGAAGGTGCATGTGGGCTGTGCTGGGGGGATGCACGGGCAGGGACCCCATCACCAGGCAACGGGGAGCAGGGTGATGCCTTACCTGCACGCCATCCTGGCTCCCACCTCACAGCCTCTGGTCGTGGCACGGCACGTAGCTGCTCCCTGCCCTGCTCAGCGAGCCGCTGATGGTGAACGGCGGCACCAGCTCCACCGCCACTGACCCCAACCCACTGCAGGGAAGGTAGAGAGGTTGGTGAGGTGCCCTGCCCCTCGCCAGCCCATAGGATGGGGGCTGTTCCCATACAGCCAAGGCTCCCCAGCGTATTTCTGTCCCGGGCAGGCACTGCCTGCAAACAGCAGAGCTCAGTGGGCTGTGGAAAGGGTTTTCAACACCCCCAGCCCATCCTGGATCCCCGCACGGGCTCACTCACCACGTGTGGTAGAGGCTGAAGACAAAGTCAGGCCCTGGGAAAGTGGAAAGGAGAGAGGCGTTAGAGAACCACAAAGCGACTTTTGCTTTGCTGCGGGTCTGTGCGTCCACGTGGGGATGGGTAGGACAGACAGCAGGACATCCCCACACATTCCCCTCAGCCTTCCCAAAAGCCACCCTGAGCATGGGCATCCCTGTTCTCTGGAGCCCTCCCTGCCCGCACTCACGGCGCCAGCACTGGCCCCTCTGGTACCATCGGATGACGGCGTAGCCGAAAAACATCAAGATCATCAAGGTCAGCCCGACTCCCAGCACAACCCCGAGCACGTGGATGGGCTCTTGCCCTGCAAAGCAGAGGGAGAAGGGGCTTTGCAGGCAAACAACTCTGGGAGGTTTGATAATCCACTGGATGGGGGACAGGACTGCTGTGGGCTGGGATATCTCCCCTCCATCCACTGCCTGGAGGGACTGCAGCCCCTGAGGCTGTTGAGCCTTGTGGCATGGAGATTTCCAACCCCACCAGGAGCTCACCCAGGCCCCAGTCAGCTCTCGGCTGTGTCTGGGGCTCATCACATTGTGCTGGGGGGATTGGGTGGCTGGACCACCTTGACGATGCTGTAGCCCCACTCCTGGTCTCGTGCATCCTTCCAGGGCGAAGCACCTTTCTCGGCTGCACCGGGAGCTGTTGCTGGATCAGCAGGGTTTCGCCATGCAATTTAGCTGCAATTTTGGCAGCAGGGAGGGAGGTAGCACAGCAGAGCTGAGGCCAAGGGGACACATGTCCCTCAGCTCCAGTGCTTCTTGTGGGTCATGCCAGCCCAGAACCTATCCGAGTGGACAAGAGCCAGCAGAGCAGCGAGGTGCAGTAGCTGTAGGAGCTTGCTGTCCCAGGCAAACCCTGGTCTCCGTACATCAGTGCAGACCCATTTCTGGACAAGCAGTTCCCTCTAGAGGATGGATTTGTCAGGGCAAGCAGCCTCCTGCTGCCAGTGCCGGGCTTGGACCGAGTGACGATGGTGCCTACACAGGACTCTGCTGCAGCGCTTCACCTCTCCATCCCTCCTGCCTGCACCACAGGGATGCACCAGCCAACACTCCTGGCATTGTCAAGGTGGTGCTAACATGCCCAGAGCACAGGTATTTCTCTGCTGGGAATGGGTTGCCTGCTGCATAGAGCAAATCTTGTGTGATGTACACCACTGATTAATTAAAAAAGAGCAAACGCCTCTCTCCAGCTGCTGCCAGCCCTGCTCTCCCTAACCTCTGCACAAACACCACCCCAGACCCTTCTCCGCTGTCACAGTAGGCTCCAGATCCACCTCACATGCAGCACAGCCTCTTGCACGTCCACCGGCATCCCATGCTCCTGCTGCCCACCAGTAAGTTCCCCAGTTAATCCCAGTGTGTCCCATTAGCCAGACGCAGCAGGTAGGGGGGTGGGGGGCACCACTGTGGAGGAACAGCAGGGTCCAGCCACTGCCTAGGAGCGGTGTCAGCCCCAGTGCAGATGGGATGCTGTGCCTTGCAGCATAAGGAGCAAGGAGGCAGGGGAAAAGGGTGACCTCAGAGCAGCTAAATTTAGACAGATGCCAGTGGAATGAGAACATTTCCCCTGTGGTCACGGTGTTTACATAGTGAGCAACATCTCAGATCATCCTGCAACCCACAGCACTTGCTCTACCTGATGGGACGTGGCAAACACCCAGGGAGCCGCAGAGCATCATGCTACCAGCGGCTGAGCTGGACCAGCCTGCCCTTCTCTTCTTCCAATCCCTCACGAAAGGGCTTGGAAGACCAGGATAAGCGGACACATGGCTTTCCTGGGCCAGGGGTGAGCAGGAGCCCAGGGACCCCAGGTTGTAGCGGCAGCGTCTGGCCCGGGAGAGGTCAGGGAGGCTGCTGAGGGGTGACTCACGCAGCAGGAGCTGCTGGACAGGAGGAGCGTGGTGCAACAGCCTCCCTGAATCAGCTGGCTGCCGAAACTGCCCTCTCCCCACGCCTACTGCTGGTGGGAAGATGATGGCTTCATGCCTATTCCTGGCCCCGTGCCGCGTGTGGGAGGCGCTCCCCGCCCCGACACCCATGGGAGCAGATGTCCTCAGACCCCATTGAGATGCCTCCAAGCAGCGCTGCTTGATGTGGAGCTCCACAGGTAGCAAAGGGGAAGGGAAGGTTACCAAGCCACCGCCTGTGCCATAAAACATCCACACCTCCACTTCTGCTCCGTAAGGGGAGAAAAGTGCCACCCACTCACCTGCCTGGTGGTCCATCTCCTGGCCCCCCGGCGCGCTGCTGCAGGACCTGCTCGTGGTTATCCCAGGTCAGGAGTTGCTGCAGCAGAGCCCGGCGTGTGCGAGAGCCTGGTGCGTCCTGCCCGTCCCTCCTGCCCCGGTGACACAGCGAGACCAGGCGCCGCTCCTTCACCTGCTGGTTCAACTGGTTTCCAGGGGAGAAAGCAGAAGAGCTCTGGCAGGCGGCACTCCTCATGCGATGGGTGTCGTGTCGCCTGTGCCCCAGCCCAGGACTTGCTGCTCCCAGCCCACCCTCTCCATCCACGCAGGGTAGAGCCACGTCCTGGGCTGCACCCACAGTGTGGGCAGGGCAAGGGAGGGGATTCTGCCCCTCCGCTCCACTCCGAGACCTCACCTGGAGCCCTGCATCCAGCTCTGGAGTCCTCACTGCAGAAAGGACATGGAGCTGTTGGAGTGAGTCCTGAGGAGGCCACGGAGATGATGTGAGGACTGGAGAACGTGGACGAGGAGAGGCTGAGAGAGTTGGGGTTGTTCAGCCTGGAGAAGAGAAGGCTCCGTGGTGCCCCAGTCATAGACACCTCCCACTGCAATGCACTTAGAGCTGGATTTGTTGATCTTCTCGAAGCCCGGAGCCACAGGGTTAGGCAGCAATCACCACTTGCTTGCAGAAAGAGGAGGAAACCATATCCTGTAGCTGCAGGTAGAAGCTGGCAAAGAGGGACAGCCATGAACAGCTTGGAAACCGGGCGCCTCGGCACCAAGAGCCAGAGGCGATGCCAGGGATTCACAGGGACAACGGACTAGGATGCAGGTTAGGATGCAGATGGGTTGATGCACGTTGCAGACCCCGAGGCCCCAGCAGTGCCCAGCTCGGACAGAGAGACCGGGACAGATGCTCGCCAGGCAATGGAGAGGGAAGGGGTGGTTGCTCCCATGTGGCTTGGGGAGGCTGGTGGTGGCACAGAGCCCTGGGCAGCCCTGCCTGGCCTCCACCTGACCCCAGACATAGCTGGGGTGCCCAGGAGCCTGCGTCACGGCACGGCTCTGAGTACACGAGGCCAGGGAAGGGTGACGGGGCTGGAAATGCAGCCGCACTCCAGGAAGCTCAGCCCCGAAGGCGCGTGGAGCTGTGACATAACATCTGCCAACCTCAGCTGCTTCCTCAAAGCCTTCGCTTCACCCCAAAGGAGGAAGAGCTGCTCCCCACA